>CM076571.1:553887583-553974427 GCA_034641835.2 Pinus albicaulis
TAAAAATAGACATGTCAGATATTATTAGCTCTTAATAATATTTGGACTCTAAACATTATCTTATTCTCTTGGAGCACTGACATTTAGTTAACAGATTGTTCAGATCAGCTAGCTGAAGGAATTACGCAATTCCTAGAGCCACTAGTGGTTCATGCATGGAGGACTTCGGTTAGAACTCAAGTGGTAGAGTTTGGTGGAGTTGGAGAAGTAGTTGGTGGAGTTGGTTTTTAGTTTAACTACACTTGTGGAGTTAAACTCAGTTGAACTGATTGTGTCTATTTCTAACTGATTGATACTTTCAGTGGAGTTGAGTGAATTAATTAGTTAAATTAATTCACTAAATAATAACTCATTATTTAACTAGACGGAGACAACAGTTAACTACAGTGTAGAACAGATCAGTGGAGACTCAGTGGAGAGATTGGTGAAAGAGAAAGTGTGACTATCAGTTGTTACTATAGTGTTGCATTGTATGCACCACACATTCATTGGAGATGCCAATGAGGATTGTGTGAGTAAGGCTGGAGCAATTCAAACTCATCTAGAGCCATTCTTCAGCAGGGATTGCGCAATAGAGGTAGTCTATCAGGAGGGAAAAAATCAGTGCAGATTTTTGCTGATTGTTCTCGATTAGTGTGTAGCAATTGTATTGTACTAAGAGCTTCATATGATCAGCTTTGTATGAGGATTGCTACATGATCTCTTTGACATATATTATATACATATATTTGGTGTTTTTAGCTTCAGGCTTTCTCATTAAACAACTATGTTAATGTGTGAATTTTTATTGTTTCATGTGTGCATTGCAATCTTGATTTAATTTCCGCAAATGATCAATGGTGGAATAGATTCTATATTTTGCATGAAGATAAAATAGTGTGAGATCAGGAGAATCTTGGACATATAACACATAATTTATATAATTTCTACATGGTATCGGAGCAGTGTTGATCATTGGAGGAGATTGCAATTATTGAAGTGGTTGAGTTTTGTGCTGGAAGAATTCCAATTTGCTGCAGTGTTTTCTTGGTGTCGAAGTTGAGAATTCATTGAAATGTCTTTCAACAGATTGCAATTGGAGTATTCCCTTGAGGGAAGCTCAAATTACATAGCATGGAAGGACAGGATGGAGGCAATGCTGGATGATAATGGGCTGAAGGAGTTCATAGATGTTGATATTCCAAAGCCTGCTTCTAGCGATGCAGCCGCACTTGACACATGGCAAAAGAAGGTAGCAAAGTGTCGAAGGATTCTATTGGAAGGTGTGAAGGACCACATTGTGTCCATCCTTCACAGGAAAGCCACTCCATTCTTAATGTGGAAGGCTTTGACAGACTTTTTCCAAAGCAGAAGTAACCAGAGGAAGTTGGTGCTTAAAGACAAGCTCAAAAAAATAAAAATGGAGAAAGGCGAAAGAATTCCAAAATACCTCACGAAGTTTGTCCACTGCAAGGATGAACTGGGAAGTGTGGGGGTTATTGTTGATGAAGAAGACTTGGTGAGCTTATCTCTCCTTTTTCTTCCAAAGAGTTGGCATGGTTACGAAGACTCTATCAATGGATGGGAGAAACTGCCAGGATGGGAGCGACTTTGGTCAGATCTTATGTAGGAGGAGATAAGGCGGGGTACCAGGGATGGATCTTCATTGAAGAATGAAGATGAAGAAAATTTTGCTTTGGCTACAAAAGCTCGGAAAGGAAAAGGGAAGAAATCTTCCAAATCTGAAGCTAAAGGCAAGAAGCATGATTTTTCCAAGGTGAAAGTGTTTTCACTGTCACCAACACAGGCATTTCACCAATAATTGCCCACAGAAGAAGAAGAATAAGAGCATTGTTGGTTCTGCAGTAGGAGAGGCCTTAGCCTCGCAGTTTGAGCTCGACTTTTCTTTGATCGCATGCTTGGTTTCAAGTGTGATGGGATTAGTGTGGTTTCTTGACAGTGGTGCATCTTTCCATATGACCGGAGACAAAGAGTTGTTTAGTGATCTGGAGGAAAAGGATCTTGGAGTGCACATCAAGATGGGTGATGATGTAGATATAATGCGACTGGTATCAGGACCATTTACTTTGAGAGGGAGATCGGTAAATCTTTCATCTTGAAGGATGTCATGCATGTTCCAGGATTGAAGAAGAATCTGATCTTCGTGGCGATGCTGGAAGACAAGGGTTATGATGTTGTTTTTAGCGAGGAAAAAGCTTTCCTGCACCATAAAACAACTGGTCAAACTAGGAGGATAGGTATTTGAGTTAATAAAATTTATCAATTGTAGGTATATGGCTTTACTGCAATGGCAGGCAAAGCAGAAGGTGTGGTGATCCGAGATGAGGGAAAATTGTGGCACAACAGATTGGGCCATCTTCACCATAGCACTTTGAAAATTTTGCAGCAGATTTATATCGGGCTTCCCAAAGGTACACTTGCACAGTCAGATCAGCACAAGGGATGTACTTTGGGAAAATTTGTGAAGACCACTTTTCATGAGAAGGATAGTCATGCTTCGACAATCCTTGAGAGAATTCACACACACGTGTGTGGAGCTTTCTCGGTTGCTTCAACAGTAAAGCACAGGTATTATGTGATATTTGTTGATGACTTTTCTTGTAAGTGTTGGATCTTCTTCATGTAGAAGAAGAGAGAGACATACTCAAAGTTATGTGAGTTCAAGGTGCTGGTTCAGAAAGAGTCAGGGAAGCAAGTGAAATATCTCCGGAGCTATAATGGTGGTGAATACATCTCTATCGAATTCAAAAACTTATGTAGCAAAGAAGGAATTCGAGGAGAACTCAGAGTGCATCATAACCCACAGGAAAATGGGGTCGCTGAGAGGAAGAATAGAATGATTGTGGGTGTTTTACAAGCGATGTTGCATGATCAGGGCCTTCCCATACACTTGTGGGCTGATGCATGCAACACTGTGGTTTATGTGAAAAATCATTGTCCTCATAGAGTATTTGGCATGAGTACACTTGAAGAGGCGTATTCTGGTAAGAAGCCTGATATTTCTCATTTGAATATTTTTGGCTCACATGTTTACATTTATGTGACGAAGGATGCCAGGAAGAAGCTGGAGCTGACTGCAGAGGTTGGGATATTTGTGGGGTACATAGAAACACCCCAAAATTATCGTGTGTATTTTCCAGATATTCGGATGACCGTCATGGGACAGGATATCAAATTTCATGAGGAGAAAGCCATGAAGTTGTCGCTTGAGAGGGAGCTACACTTGCATGTAGAGGAGGAGCTACTTGCTCCTAAAGATGGGCCTCAAGATGTGGATCAGCCATAAGAGGAGGTTCATGGAGTGGAAGAAACCACTCATGCAGCGCCAAACATCAGAGGGCGAAAGCGCACTATAGAAGCTGAGTGACTGAATCTTGATGCAATGGAGAATGTAGGAGTTTCTACGTTGCAGCGCAGACAGAGACAATCACCTGACCGATTTATTGGATACATGGCTCTGATCAGCAAGTGTATCGTGACAGAGCCATACTCTTTCGAGAAATCTGTGGAGAATCCCGCATGGGTAGATGCCATGGTGGAAGAGTATGATTCGATTGTCAGAAACAGTGCATGGGAGATTGTCCCAAGGCCGGAAGGGAAATCAGTGGTAGGTTAGAGATGGATCTACAAAGTGAAGCAAGCTGCTGATGGGAGCGTTGAGAAGTATAAGGCAAGATTTATTGCCCAGGGCTTCTCACAAATCGAGGGGATCGACTATGAAGAAACCTTTGCACCTGTCACAAGGTATTCTTCCATACGGACCATCCTTGCTCTCTCAGCACGGATGGGTTGGCACATTCATCAGATGGATGTGAAGACTGTGTTCCTCAATGGAATCATTGAGGAGGAGGTGTACATTGAGCAGCCTGAAGGATTGAAAATCTTCAGCAGCGAGTCGCATGTGTGCAGGCTAAAAAGAGTGTTGTATGGGCTGAAACAAGCACTTCATGCTTGGTACACACAGATATACAATTATTTCACCGGACTTGGTTTCGCCAAGAGTGAAGCGGATCCAAAACTATACCAGATTGTGGTGGAGGGTAAGCTTTTGATAATTGTGATTTATGTAGATGATTTAATACTAACGAGTGATGAACTGTTGAAACACTCATGCAAGGTAGATCTTGCAAAGGAGTTCGAGATGAACGACTTGGGCCTCCTTCATTATTTCCTAGGATTGGAAATTTGGCAGCGAAAAGGTGAATTGTTTGTGTGTCAAGGCAAGTACAGCCGGGAGATACTAGAGAAGTTTCACATGCAAGGTTGCAAGCCTATCGAACTCCTCTTCTTGGTGGTTGGAGGAAGGAGGATGCTACATCGACAGAGGTAGTGGATGCCACTGTTTATCAACAGTTGGTTGGTTCGCTCATGTATTTAGTCAATACACGACCATACATATGCTATGTTGTGAACCAGCTTTCACGAGCGATGGTGAAGCCTACCAAGCTCTTTTGGAAGGCAGGTAAGCATGTCCTGAGGTATCTCAAGGGCACATCTAAATATGGATTGTGGTACAGACAGACGGATGAGGTGAAGCTGCATGGCTTCACAGATGCAGATTGGGTAGGAAGCCCAACGGACAGAAAGAGCACATATGGAGGGATTTTCAGTATCATATCTATAGCAGTTTCTTGGTACAACAGGAAACAAAGATCCGTGGCACTCAGTTTAGTGGAGGCCAAGTACATGGCAGCAAGTTTGGCTGCATGCGAGGCTATATGGATGAGGAAGATCCTGGTCGGTTTGTTTGGTTCTCATTTAGATCCTACTGTGATATATTGTGATAATAAAAGTTGCATTAAAATCTCGGTTAATCCAGTATTTCATGATAGATCTAAACATATTGAAATCCGGTACCATCATATTAGAGATTGTGTGCAACAGAGGATCGTGTTGCTTTCTTACATTCCTACGGAAGTTCAGGATGCAGATATTCTGATAAAGGTGCTCACTAGGAGAAAATTCGAATACCATAGAGACAGGATCGGGGTGGCAAATAATCCCTATCTTTTTGATAGAGAGTGTTGAGATTCAACAAGATGATGAGCTTAGTGAAAAGAGTCTCCTTCACTAAGTGGGCCCCGTAGGCTATTTTTGGCGCAAAGTTTATTTTTAGACTATGTCTATTTTTAGACATGTTGATCATATTCTATGAGTTGCAGGATGTTATTTGTGGATGGTTGGTCAAGTTGGAAAAATATATGGACTTCTATTTTAAGACATTTTGGGCGAAGTCTAATTTTATACTGCCAGTCTAAAAATAGACATGTCAGATATTATTAGCTCTTAATAATATTTGGACTCTAAACATTATCTCATTCTCTTGGAGAAATGACATTCAGTTAACATATTGTTCAGATCAGATAGCTGAAGGAATTACGCAATTCCTAGAGCTACTAGTGGTTCATGCATGGAGGACTTCAGTTAGAACTCAAGTGGCAGAGTTTGCTGGAGTTGGAGAAGTAGTTGGTGGAGTTTGTTTCTAGTTTAACTACACTTGTAGAGTTAAACACAGTTGAACTGATTGTGTCTATTTCTAACTGATTGATACTTTTAGTGGAGTTGAGTGAATTAATTAGTTAAATTAATTCACTAAATAATAACTCATTATTTAACTGGACAGAGACAACAATTAACTATAGTGCAGAACAAATCAGTGGAGACTTAGTGGAGAGATTGGTGAAAGAGAAAGTGTGACTATCAGTTGTGACTATAGTGTTGCATTGTATGCACCACACATGCATTGGAGACACCAATGAGGATTGCGTGAGCAAGGCTGGAGAAATTCGAACTCATCCAAAGCCATTCTTCAGCAGGGATTGCGCAGTAGAGGCAGGCTAGCAGGAGGGCAAAAATCAGTGCATATTTTTGCTGATTGTTCTTGATTAGTGTGTAGCGATTGTATTGTACTGAGAGCTTGATATGATTAGCTTTGTATGAGGATTGTTACATTATCTCTATTACATATATTATATATATATATATATATATATATAGTTGGGGTTTTCAGCTTCAGGATTTCCCATTAAACAATTGTGTTAATGTGTGTGAATTTTTATTGTTTCATGTGTGCATTGCAATCTTGATTTAATTTCCGCAAATGATCAATGGTGGAATAGATTCTGTATCTTGCATGAAGATAAAATAGTGTGAGATCAGGAGAATCTTGGACATATAACACATAAGTTATATAATTTATACAAACACATTACAGAAAGACCCATCAACAAAATATGACTATGCAACCTATCTTCAAGTCGCCAAGTCACATTCTCGGCTAAGTAGCCAAATCAACACATTACTGAAAGACCCATCAACAAATTATGACTATGCGACCTATTTTCAAGTCGCCAAGTCACATTCCCACTTTAGTAGCCCGAGTTGCGACTTGATACAAATTGTGACTGTGTGACCTCTGACAAACTGCGACTCTGCAGTGACAAGCTATGCGACCTATTTTCAAATCACCATGTCACATTTTTGCCTAAGTAGCCCGAGTCGCGACTTGAGGCAAGTTGCGACATTTCGACCTCTCACAACCTGCGACTACGTTGTGGCAAATTGAGAGTTGCGACTCTGCAGTGACAAGCTGCAACTTGCGACTGTGTTGTGGCAAACTTCGACCTGCGAATTTCACCTCCCCAATCCATTGCAGATGGTGACATGTTGTATTCGATACCCACTAGCCGTATGTTGCGGCGGGATGCTCGTCTATGGCATTCAACTTCGGCGAGTACAGACACTCACGGAAAAAATGCATTCGTTTCCCTATTTCTCACACTTCGGCTTTGCGTTGAACTCCGCATACCTGTGCACTTTTTTGAGGTGCTGCAGTAGGATGCTCCAGTCGGGCTCCAGCACTCCAGCTCTGCATAAGGTACTAGGATTCAAGCCCCTCTAACACGCTGCTTCACGCTGATTTTCAAACAAGTGTATGTATTCCTAGTTGCACATACTCTCACCTCTAACGATTCAGAAGGAAACTTGACTCTCAGTTTCACTTGATGTTGTATCCAATACCCACTAGCGGGATGCTGTGGCAAAAATACTCATGAAAAATAAATGTGAAGAAGGATGGCACTGAACTCTGCTTACCTGTGCCTTTTTGAGGTGTTGCGGTGGGATGCTCAAGTCGCGCTCCAGCACTGCGGCAGAAGGAAGCGGTATATGCAATAAGACCTCAAACCGGGAGTGGGATTTGAACCTGTGCCCTTCCACTCCTCCTTCGTATGTCACGATATCGAATGCCAAACATTAAAAAAAAACCCTATTCATGAATCTGTCACAACCACAAAAAGTATTACTCACCTTTACAAAAATCGCATCTAAATTATTATATGCCTCTGATGGGTGCACTCTCAAACACGTTTCCATTGATGTGTTATATGTCTGCATGAATGAGAACACAATTAATGAACGTACAAGGAACACGGGCACTTCACTATTAGACCCGACATTTTTAGACCTGCTAAATTATTATAGTGATATACCCTAAACCTATTTAAGTCCTTGAAACTTTAAACACATGTATCATCTCCACATATAAATATATTAAGAATAAGGCAGAAAAATTGGCTGTAGATAACTATATAACGAATATAAGAGCAAAAAATAAATACCAGGGAGAATAAATAGAATTAGTCGTAGATAACCATCATTTTTTTAAAATTTGGAGCGTCCAACACATCTGGCGCACAGGAGAAAGTTCATTGATCATGGAGAACTTACAAATCTTAGCAAAACTGCTATACTGTGTAGCTTGTCTGTGTCAGGAAGTGCGTTGAGAAGTCAAAACACTGAATCACACAACACAATTTCTTTCTGAGTGGGCTAACCATTCGACAGAATAGCCTTGGGTTTTGTGCACCTGGCGACTAGCGAATCCATCTGGCGAATCCCTCCAGGTAATGTAGGCCCCACGCCCCTCACCGTCTCCTTCTGTCTCCATCCAGCGATGTTACCGTTAATGTGCCCCGTGAACTATCCCCATAACGGGCTAACCATCTCCGTTTGCAGCCACCCTTGCATACACCCACTCGAGCCGTCACGCGGGCTCGTACAACTGGTTTCAGGGCCGAAGTGACACATTCTCAAATTTGAACCAAATGACTCGCTCGGGAGTAATGACTACTAGCTACCAAAGTTGCAGATTTTCCACCCAAATCCCATTTCAAATTTATGCATCCACAACTTCTCCTTATTCATTCCGTCGACCACCATTCTATCCAGTCATTCTGTCGAGAGAGTTTTTGCATTCCGTCGAGAGCCGAGAAATTGAACAGATCAGAGCAGAGCCGCTACCCCTGGTTCTTCCTTATCAACAGAGCAGAACAAAGTAGAGTAGAGTAGAGCAGTAGCAAGGTAAGTAAATTTTCCTCCTTTTTATTTGACAGAATGGCCTTCTTTTTATAACTCGTTGTTGCCTGCAATTTTTTTTTTTGAGCAATGGCAGTATCTCGCCATTGGATTAGTTGAAACTCGCTGTTGCAGTAGCGGAAACAGTGAGTTTCTGCCACTGTAACAGTGTATTTCTGCAAGCAACTGCTGTAAATTCCAGTTTTTATTTATATGAACAAAATTGCAAACTGTATTTTTTATTTATTTCGTAGAGAGTGGCAACTCGTTGTTGCAGTAGCGGCAACAACGATTTGTCATGACTGTAAATTTAAATTTTGAATAGTGGCAACAACAACGAGTTTCCGCCACTGTAACGGTGTGTTTTTGCTGTTGTAACTACTCGCTGTTGCAGTAGTAGCAAAAACGAGTTGCCGTGACTGTAAATTTAAATTTTGAGCAGTGGCAGAAACAACGAGTTGCCGCCACTATAATAGTGTGTTGCCACCACTGTAAATTTTAATTTTGCGTAGTGGAGGCAACTCGTTGTTACTGCCACTATGTAAAATTAAAATTTACAGTGGCGGCAACACACTGTTACAGTGGCAGCAACACACTTACAGTGGCGGAAACAACGAGTTGCCGCCACTGTAACAACGAGTTGCTACCACTGCGCAAAATTAAAAATTTACAGTGGTGCAACACACTGTTACAGTGGTGGCAACTCACTGTTGCCGCCACTGTAAGTATGTTTCTGCAACTGAAATTATTTAAATTTTTATTTATATTGCAAACTTCATTTTGTATTTATTTTTTAGAGAGAGCAGTATTTATTTTTTATTTTCTTGTTTTGCAGATGGTTGCAAAATGGGTCCTAGCTATCCAGATATGGTGCCATCGAAACCCAGGGAATGCACAGATAATTTTTGTGCTTCACAATGAATCCCTTAGCTAAGTTTATCAAAATAGTAGACAAATACCTGGGATTACAACGAACAATGAGGCATACTATCATGCATTGATAGAGGGCCTCACGACTACAGGGAGTTATGGTGCAAATGACATTGTCACTTACACTAACTCTGAGCTAATCATCAACTAGATGAATGGATTCTACCAAGTTAGAAGACCTAACCTAAAGCCTCTTCACCAGCAAGAAAAATCCATTGCTGCACAATTTCACGGTTTTGAGATTATGTACCAATGTGATGTCCAAAGGGTTTGTGATTCAATACTTTCTGAAATAGCATCCAAAGGACGTGGATGTGGTAGATTTTAGGAGCCAACATGTGCTCCAACTTATATTAATAGGCATCGTTATATATTGCCTATTAATGAATGGATTGTTGCTCTGATTGGGATTGTGTTATTATGGGGGGAGTAATATTATTGTGTTCATCTTTTTTGAGATAGATTGGAGCAACCTGATCTCCATCATTTTTGTATGAGCTATTTTTTATAGATGGCCTCACTATTTTTTGGTTTTATATATGATGTACGCTTTTATTTTCTGTATTTATGAACATCAATGTTTAATTTCTTTTCATTTTATATATAGTAAAATTAATTTGGAATTGTATGTCATTTAATAAGTTTTAGGTGGTGCTCATAATTATATAACTCTAAATGCAAGATTTATGAAGTTCAACAAATTCTTATCAAATTAGTATGTTAAATTATACTTCTCAATGATTATGTAAATAGAATCATATTTGAAATTTATCTTTTGAAAAATAAATGTCATATTGATTTCCATACAAGTAGAAGTGAGTTACTGTTTTTAATTAAAACTATATCTCATACCAAGGATGACTATTTTTAGTTTAAACTATATCTCATACCAAGGATGACTATTTTTAGTTAAAGCTATATCTCATACCAAGGATGATTATTTTTAGTTAAAACTACATCTCATACCAAGGATGAATATATCTCATAAGAAGTTGCCTTGAGGCTATAACAAACCTCATCAACAATTTTAAAATCGATTTTTTTTTAAAAATAAAAATAAACATAGATATAAATTTATCTTTTAATAAGTAAATGTCATATTGATTTCCATACAAGTAGAAGTGAGTTACTATTTTTAATTAAAACTATAATCTCATACCAAGGATGACTATTTTTAGTTTAAACTATATCTCATACAAAGGATGACTATTTTTAGTTAAAACTATATCTCATACCAAGGATGAATATATCTCATAAGAAGCTGCCTTGAGGCTATAACAAACCTCATCAACAATTTTAAAATCATACATCGATACTACCCAAAATTCTTTTTGTAGGGTTTCATTGAGGAAAAAAAATCCTATGGTTTGATAACTTAAAAACATTGTTTTTCCAACCTGGTATAATTGATATATTTTGAGTGACATTATTTGGCATAGTTCACCATTTAACATGGTCATGTTATAACATGTTTATGTAATTTTTATAGGACCAAAGCATGGAAGTTTGTTGAAAGAAATAAACTTGTGAATGATAGTTTCACATTTGAAGGATAGGTTTACTTTGACACTGCTCGATGTCATTAGAAAGGATATTGTGCATCCTTTTTCAATTGTTTTAAAACATTTAATATGTCATTAGATTATGTGATGGATGATTTTATTATACCTTTTATTCTGGAATTCAAATTCCAATACACCTTCATAATTCCAACTTCTATGAACATTGAAAAATTCATTATCCATGAGCAGCACATGGTCCCATAATTTATACAAGCCTCTTTTTTTACTATAATGAGCTCTAATTCTTATGTGAAATTATGAACTTCATTAAGAAATTATGTGAGATACCCTTGGTTACAAGGCAACCAAGATAGCTTATATATCAATCATTATTTGTCCTTTATACATACATGGTTAAATGCAAGCAAATGTGACATCTTGGACTTTTGCAATCCATAGATCCAACCTCATTTAAGGGGTAGAAATGTATTAATACCCAAACCAATAATCCAATTGCTGTGAATTAATCCATCATCAACATCTACAGCCACAAGGCTAGGTGTTTTGAACTGGAGCACATTTTAACATCCATGACAGCAACAACATCTTAGCCTGCAAATCAATGAAGTTATCTTAACAACCCAACTCTTTAACATTGTTATGTACTGAGAATAGAACCCACACAGATACCAATGCAAGTGAATAATACTAGGGGATATGCTTTGAAAATCATTAAGGTATATATGATTTTATGATTTGAATGAATTGAAAAGTTAGCTTCACATGGAATTGTAAAAGGGAACATTCATCCCCATCATAACATGTTTATATGAAATCGAGCCATACAGAGACTATTGATCTCAAGATTGAAGGTCTGTTGTCTTGAGAATCTCATATAAAATTTGCCTAAAGTTTTAAAAAAAATCCAATATTTTGATTATGAAAAAATGCACATGTGGTGTTAATAGATAGGTCAACAATTTCATAATGGAATGCATTGTTACAACATGAAATCTTTATTTTCACATCTTACCAAGAATATTGATACATATTTGTATATTGTAATTTTAATATTTTTAAATTAAAGTAGCTTCAATCTCCTATTTCCAAGATATGTTTTAAAAAGCTTGAATATCTATTTCCCGACCCCTTGTGACAACACAAGTCTGCATATGGGCACCACCCTAAATAACCCATCCGCATTATTTATTTATTATTGTACCCGTTACCCGAACTCTTCCATTGCGCCATTGTCCCACATTTGAATTCTTGCAAACAGCTAACACAACTAGATCCGCTCTTAACTATGGCTAGAGATGTGAGGTGCAAGAATACGCCATGAAAGTTCTAAAGAATTGTTAGACGCATTTCCACCCGTTAAAAAATTATTTGAACAAGCCAGCTGGATAGATTATATTCGCAGGTTTCAGGGGCATGACAATGACATAGCCCTAGAATTCGCCATGCATTACAGGGAGGGTAGATCAGAGGTAGCAGGGATAGTGGTGCATGCGACAGAAGAGGCGACTGTTGAAGTGTTAGGGTTACTCCAAATGGGAGAAAAGTTGTTTGCACCCCGAAAACCCCAACCTGATATTGTGAGGAATTTCCTTGAGTTAGGTGAATGAATGATCAAGAGTGGCTCAGGATATGAGAGAAATTCATTACCACAACCCTGGTTGGATGTTGCAATCCTTGTCTAGAGATTTTTCAGTTGTGAAGGAAGGTATGTGGTTATTTATAATGAACACCTCTACTTGTTAGACCACCTGCGTCATAGCAGGTTGCTTAACATGCCTTTCTTTCTTGCAAAAACGCTAGACCAAATGGCCCGAGGTCTGTAGAAATAAAATCGGCCACTCCAAATCCTTTCCCACCAATGCCTTGTTAAAATTTTGGTGCTTGCTGCGCTACAAAGGGAAGTGATAACTTGGGATGAACTAGTTATAAGGTCATTGCATGTTGAAGCTACGACTCCACCCCATGACATCCAAGCTGCAACTCCGCCCCATGACCCCCCAGTTGCAACTCCGCGCCATGCCCTCCCAGCGCCAACTCCACCCCATGCCCTCTCAGCAGCAACTCCACCCCATAACCTCTCAGCGAAAACTCCACTCCATGACCCCTAAGTGGAAACTCCACCAGATGACCCCTTAGCGGCAACTCCGCCCCATCAACTCCCACCTACAGAAATTCCCACAAAACCTTTCCATATAAAAATCGAGCCACCATGTGTTCAAACTAGGGGGGTTTCTAGGGTTTCTACTGCTAAAGCTGCACATAAAGGAGATGGCCGAGATGATGATGATGAAGTACAAATATTGGTGAGTAAACCTGCAACCAGAAGATTGAGAGGATATAGGAAATGCCAAGCAGCAGTGCCAAAAGCCCAGAAGAATAGGGGAAAGAGAGGTCGTTATGATCCAGTTCGTCAAACCCTCCTCGTTGTTACAGAAAAACTCCTAGAAGAGATAGAAGTAGAAGAAGAGCAAGAGCAAGAGCAAGAGTATCCACATGATGTATTAATTTAAGGGGTCATGGATGAAGGATGCAGGCAACAAGGATGCATGGAAGAAGGATTAGCCAGCTTGCTGGCACAAAAGAACAAGTTTATAAGCTTCCCTCTCCTAATTCTGACTATGAATACATAGCAGAACTAAGCAAATGGTATCGCTCATATGGCCTTATCTCAATCCAAATTTTGTATGCGGATGAAGAGGAGTACCAACAATTATGTAGGGAAAAAGTGTTGGGCCAACCAACTGCACAACCCAAATTGTTTGGGGATGACCAAGAGGACAAATCAAATGCAAAACCATAATTGTATGGGGAGGATCAGGAGGACCAACCAACTGTACAACCATAATTGTATGGTGATGAGTAGGAGGATCAATCAACTGCACAACCAAAATTGTTTGGGGATGATCAGGAGGACCAACCAACTGAACCACCAGAATTGAGAAACAAGCACATTGAAAAAGTAAGTACCTATAAACATATTCCTTTATATATTTCATTGTTAAGGAATAATAGGAATCTCTAGATGAAAAACAAACAACTACAAATCAAAGTTAAAACCCTAACAGATGATCTCAGACAAAAAGAAACTTTTTATAGATTAGATTTCTTGGCCCAAGTTGCAGAGTCCATACCCACTGATGACATAAGTATTCCTTCTCCAGGGGTCCAACAAGATATACCCCTTGGAAAAAAAAAGACTGATGTCGTTGAAGCTGCAGAGTCCATACCCATTGATGACATAGGTATTCCTTCTCCCAGGGTCCAACAAGATATACCCCTTGGAAAAAAAAAGACTGATGAAATTGAAGTTATAGAGTCCCATACCAAAATCACACCTGCCCATACAAAGAAACAGGAATTACATATCAAATATACAAAAGAAATGGGTATAGACACATAGGAACAACAACCAGAACTGAAACTAATAGAGGATGAGGAACCAGAGATCAAACTGACCAAAGACATTGGTGAGAAAAAAATATGATGAGGAACCTTACAGTGTGCAGAACAAATCACTTCTTGACCTTGCCAAGATATTTGACGAAGAATATCAAAGCAAAGTTTTACGAAGACATAAAAAAACAGTGGCTAAGTTGGAAAGGAGAGTGACCAAGTTGGAGAAGGATAAGCAAGAACTCAGACAAATAATGGATGTTGTGCTCGCTTGCAGGGCTCCTTCAACAAATTACAATGTGTACTTGACTGAAAAATTCATGATATTTAAAAAGGATGATATCATCCAACACATCCCTTTCTGGGTTGAAATCAGTTATTGTTTCAAGGAGGCATATATGTCAATTTTTAATCAAGAGAAAGACTTGCTCTGTGAACTGTATCACCATAATTTCTTGGTACCTTATAATACAAAATGGAATCCCAAATATGTTACAGGAGATGTCCAATTGAGGGCATTTGTATCGTATTTGAGAAATTAGGCTAGTTGGTTGGATGATCTGAACATTTATTTGCAAAATTCCGAGAGCCTTCTGTGGGTTAGAAGAGAACATCCCAAACCTGTGGAGGTGATAAAAGAACATCAAAAATACATCAACTCTCCAAAAGTATTAGAGGTTATCTCTAAGAACATGGAGATAATCATTGCATATTGTGCAGACCATATTAAATTATTGAAAAATAAGGCATAGGGAGGATGTAAGGCAAGGTGGGATAGCATGGGAAAACAACCCCGAAATAAAGATCCATTTAACTACCTCAACTTAGAGACAGCCTTAACAAGGGTTGCTCAGTATATTATTACTATGGGAACATGTGGGAATCACTGGATAGGTCTTAGATTTTGGTATCCAATGATCTGACTTCCAACAAGGGTATATAAAAAGAAATATACGCTGACAAAAAAAAAATAATTTGATTGTTGGAATGTAATTATGGAGATAGGAGGTTATCTTTGTCCCGATGAATCAGAAAATAGTGATTATTGTATCAGCAATCTTCATGAATTTCCCCCTTCATTCACAGATTCAGATTGACAGACTGGGTCACCATTACTGACACATTGGCTCACAGTTGCTGACACACTGGGTCACAGTTGCTGACACACTGGGTCACTATTGCTGCAACACTGGGTCACTGTTGCTGCAACACTGGGTCACTGTCGCCGCAACACTGGCTCACCATTGCTGGAACACTGGCTCACCATTGTTGCAACACTAGCTCACCATTGTTGCAACACTGGCTCACCGTTGCAGCAACTCATAGATAGTAAAGGCATTATATTTGATGTTGTAACATATAACTCTCCAATTTGTTTTGTTAGTTATAAAAAACTGGTAAAATTGTGTTTCACATGTTTAGTTACAATTTCATTGCATTAGCTAGGTCTCATAGAGGAGGTTTTGATAGTAGTCAAACAGAATGTATTTTTGCTTGTAAATATTTTATGGAAAATACCAAAAACAATGTGGAATTGTATATATTGTGTATCTGTATGACCTTATGGTTTATTTACTATGAATCTGAGAAATATTTGGAATATTTTGTGAAATTACTGTGTTTGATAATGGCTGGAATATGGATTATTGTTGTCACTTGGTTATTGATTGTAAGTGACAATGGATGACCAAACTATTGTATACAAAATCTGTGGATAACCCATTTCTTGTGGATTTTGTTGAACCACATAAACGATCATAAAGTAAAGGTTTGATAAAATCTGTGTATAGATGTGCAGAGGGTTTGATTCATGTGATGGTTCATTTGGTGTGGAAGGCGAGTCGGGCAAATTTTAGCACAGTGGATGAGTAAAGGTATGTGGAGTGGTTTTATAAAACCATTTGTGACATATCGCACCACTTTTGTGCCTTCAGTGGTAAATCTTCAAAGCACGCGATACAGTTGATGATTTGACACATCGCACCCTCAAACCACTTTTATCACACGGGTATTGTTCACGTAAGTTGCAGAGGGTTTGAGTGCGAACATCGTCCGATCGGAAACAAAATCAATACGACAGTAGAAAATGAATTATGGATATAAGGTTTGTTATGGGGATTCAAGATGAGAGGTCCCACCGAGTTAATTGAGGAAAAATATTACGCACTGGTCGTTGGATCAGTTTTGGAGATCAATGACGCAGCTTTGAGATATTAAATTGATATATGTGCATAATCGGAGAAAGGTAAATGCTTACATGGGTTAAGTTATATTAAGAAGTTATATGGTTATGATTGGTTTTTAACCAAAGTTTTAGGAACCTTTATAGATTCTTTTGAGAATTAAATAAGAGGGGATTTAAACCATGGGGTAATTAATTTAAATCACCCAATTAAGAGCATTGTCCTGGATAAGGGCAGGGTTATTATTAACCTTACGAGATGGTTGGGTTAGCCACTAGCCCTGCATCACACTAGGTCACTGTTGCTACAACATTGGGTCAGATTTGCTACAACATTGGCTCACCGTTGCTGCAACTCATAGACAGTAAAGGCATTATATTTGATGTTGTAATATATAACTCTCTAGTTTTTTTTCTTAGTTATAAAAAACTAGTAAAATTGTGTTTGACATGTTTAGTTACAATTTCATTTCAGTTCCTCTAATAATTTTGTTACATTTTCATTGTTTTTATTCGAATTTATATATCAGATTATTTTTTGCACACCAATATATGCAACTATGCAAACTGGCTCACAGTTGCTGACACACTAGCTCACAGTTACTGACACATTGGCTCATAGTTGCTGACACATTGGGTCAGAGTTGCTACAACACTGGCTCACAATTTTTGCAACACTGGCTAACCGTTGCTACAACTCATAGACAGTAATGGCATTATATTTAATAACTCTCCAGTTTGTTTTGTTAGTTATAAAAAACTGGTAAAATTGTGTTTGACATGTTTAGCTACAATTTCATTGCAGTTCCTCTAACAATTTTGCTACATTTCCATTGTTTTTATTCGAATTTATATATCAGATTATTGTTTGCACACCAATATATGCAACTATGTAGGTATACAAAACCACTTGAAAGCTATCTTCCATGAATTACAAAACAATCAATGTATTAAAAGAATGAGTCTAAATGCATGGAGTTATTTAATCACCTTAAATGAAAATTCCATCAAATTAGAGAAATCTCCAACCATATCTTCATCACCTATCAAACATACATTGACATAGTCAACAACACATTAATACATCAAATACAGCTAATACATGAATAAATATTAATATCAAATTGAAAACAAAATTGTGCACAAGAAACTTGGAAAAACATTCATTGTTGGCACATGGGCGTCCTCGCTTGTTGAGTTCTTCAAACTGAAACGATTCATCTTCACCTGCCAGGATATTCAAGTCAATTTTGAATCTTGCACTGTGTTGCCTTGTTTTTATTCTCTTTTTGGGGCTTAGGAAACTCTTCTTCCTCTTCAAAGACAACTCAAAAGCACCCAATCCACTCTTGAATTCATAATCCATAATATGAAGATTGTTGGCGTCATCCAAATTTTTTTTAATTAAAGCAATCAACTGTTAAATCTTGGTCAAAATAGCAGGAGTATTGTTTCAAACCAGATTTAAGTAGCCAAATAACTCCTCCTTGGCCATCTCAATTTCTTCAACATTTACATCAAAATTGCGACTATCCATGGCATCTTCAAGAATATCGGATACTTCCTCTATATCTATCTCAAGAGGGTCATTGTATGACTTAGTTGTGCTTTGATGATTTTGTAATTGGTTTGAAGCCATTGAACCGGAACACAACCAACCCACCTTTATGGCATGCTTGCATATGTTGCCACGAATAGACCATGGGCAATCACAAGTTATGAAATGCGTACGATGACAAGTGACAAGATATTGCTTATTAGTTTAGATTGACTCCTCACCCAAAAAGCATGAGACATTTGCGAATGAGGGCTGTAATCACTATCTAGTATCCTTTTTTATTTTTCCATTAATGATTCCAACTGTTTCTCTTTCTTGTAATTATTTAAAAATACTTCCTTTTTTAGAATTTCCTTAAACCGATAACAGGGTTCAACATTTTTTAGAAGAACATATATCAACCAATCCATCCTACGAGAACATTTCTTTCTTCTATCAAACATAAAGTTTGTCTTTAGGTAACAGTGATATGATTCCAGAGCATTGTTTGTCTCCTAATTTGCATGGGGAAAATCCCAACAACCTTTGACCCACATCCCTAATTGCATAAAATCTGGGTTAATGAAGATATTTCATCCATATTTCAAACCAAAAAGAGAAATGTAACTTAAGAGTTTTTCAACTTACAAATCTTGTCACCAACAACCCAATTCTTGTTGACATAGTCTAGGAACTTTTCCTGATCAGCAAATTTGTTGAAGAAAGCATTAATTGTAGTGCTGACTTCAACATTGGAACAATAATTCATAATTAAACCCAAATCACTAAACATTTCTTTTTCTATTTCTGGATTACTGGCCAATCGATTCACATTTTTTAGCCATGCTCGACATACGTGCCAAACACACAAGATAACATTGCACCTTGTGATTCTCCTGCCACATTCAATTCATTTAAAGAATGTTATTTTTGTAATAAATACAAGTTGTACTGTAAAATAAGAATATTGAAGTAACCTTAAAGCACCAATTTCAGCCAATGCATCATCAACCATGAAAGCATTAACTTTCCAACTACGATCAACTTGGTGACACCTATGCATGAGCTGCTCCAACCATAGCGAAATGTCCTGTGATGTATTACATGATGACACCACCCATGCAATGGGCACCCCACTTTGTTGGTGATCAAACACGACGAGTGTGTACAATTGATACTTTCACATTCAAAATACATATATCATCAACTTCAAATCATCAATTATTATTAATCAAGTTATTATACTAGATCAATCATTCTTAATACACTCACCCCATACTTATTCATGATGAATGTCGAATCCATGGCTATTAGGCTATTATTCAATAGCTTCACCATGGTCTCCAACATCCACTTCATTTGAATTCCAATTATAAAAGGGACATCTCCACCATTGGGCTTTTGATAAAAGAAAAAATCATTTTGGTGTTTCCTATACCAAAGGTTCACACTCATTTCATCCTTCATATGCAACTGATAATTTCCTTTCATTAGACAATTATATATGTTAACAACATCTTTTCTACACAAAAATAAATCCCTATCTCGAGCTGCAGCATCCATGTCAATATATTTTTTAACATGCATTTTGAATACAGATTCAAATGGCACATCCAAAAAGAAACAACTCTCTACATAGGAAACCATGTCCCTTGATAACTTTGGTTGATGCAGCACCCTAGCATGACCCGAGGTTTCATGTTGGCCATGACAAGGCAATCCTTGGCTATCTACATGCTCATACATGTTATATGTTATTATCACAACCTCAGGGATTTGAACCATAATTTTTACAATGAAGTGGCATTGGTATCCCCTCTTTTTCACAAATGAGTATTTTCACTTCACTTCATCTTGTCCCCTTCTATCATCGGGGCCATATGAACAAGCATAGCTGCATAAAAAAGTTTGGAAACTCAATACATATGATACCAACATATTGAAAATTGTTTGAGCACTATTCATACCAACATATTGAAAACTGTTTGAGCACTATTCATGCTAACATATTGAAAACTGTTTGAGCACTATTAATACCAACATATATACATAGGATTTATTGAAACTCAATATATATGATTCCATGAAAACTGTTTGAGAATTATTCATACCAACATATATACATAGGATTTATTGAAACTCAATACATATGATTCCATGAAAATTGTTTGAGCACTATTCATACCAACATATATACATAGGATTTATAAAAATACTTACACTTCATATACCAAGGAAGCAGTAGGCCTTGAGCCTGGGCGTTTTCTTTGTACTTGGGTGAAAGAACATGGAGCATTTGGGTTCATTTCCTCTCCTTTAATAAAGTCTTCAATTCTAGCTGAAGGAAATTTTGCAATCCGATCTAAGGAGTCCATGTGTTTTCCTTGTACAAGAGACCAATCTAATTCCGACCTAGAGAAGATGAGATTTTCTTTAGGGTTTTGCACCAGAAGGAAAATTATTGATTCCCATTTCACTTGCTTCACCATTTTTAAGCGAGTATCTTTTTAAGGAAGTTGCCGCAATGGTGGAGTGGGCGCAAAGGGGATTCTCACTTAAAAAGACTCAGATATCGAGTTAAAAAATAGTATTTCACTAAACAAAACAGAAACAGACTGGTTTTCAGTAGTGGTCCCGCGAGTCAGACTAGTTTTTAGTAGTGGTCCCGCGAGTTGCTACAATGGACGAGTGGGCACAATGAGGATTCTCCCTTAAAAATACACAGACATCGAATTAAAAAATAGACCCCGGTTTTCAGTAGTCGTTTCGTGACTCTCCCTTTCGTTCAATCCAGTGACTCTCCCTCTCGATTTTTTAGTACCATTCCAGCGATGGCTTTCATTCTGTTGTATTCAATCGGTCCATTCCATGGCACGGTTGTTCGACTCGATGACATGATCATTCCACGCCTCTCTCCCATCTTCCCTCGACTGGCTTGCACCGACCATTTCGCAAGGGGCACGGGAAATTTGCATTCATGGGCACACCCGTACGTAGGTGGGGAGGAAAATGGGACGTTTCATGGGATGGAGATAGAGACGGAGATCCTAAATGGGATGTCTCATGGGACAGAGATGAAGACGGAGACGGGGAGAGGCATGGGGCCGTGTTTGCCAGAGGGATTCGGCGGTCTGCCGGGGGCGCAAAACCCGAAGGATATTCCGTCGAATGGTTAGCTTACTCTATTTCTTTTTGAAAAAGAATTCCATAGCCTCCATGTCACATATATCAAACGAAACTCACTAGACCACGAGGCATTAAATCTGATTGTGAGCAAGAGCCACGAAAAGTTTTGTAAAACAAGATAAGTCAAGATCTCTTCTTTAATGACATTTAAGGGTTTGTTAAAATATTTCTTTTGTTAAGAGTCAAAATCCTTATTCTTAGTATTCGTAAATCCTTTTAAAAAAAGGACCTCTTAACTCATGGAATTATTGAGTGGGATTGTCTTATTTTTAAAGTCTTTTATGCAATGCACCCAAAAAAAAGAAGATTTTTAAGGTCATTAAAAAAAAAGAGTCAAATATTGGTTAAAAGAGTTAGATTGTTCTTTTCAAAAGGACAAAAATATATCTAATTTTTTTAAGGGTATATTTAAAAAAACAAAAATTTTATATCTTTTCCTTGAGAGGAATTTTTTCAAATATTATTTAAAAAATGAATATTCAAAGGGTGGATACTCAAAGCCTTAAAATGGGTCTATTAAGAGAAGAAAAATGGAAAAAGGTATTGTTATTTATGAATATTAAAAAAAAAAAAGTTAATAGAAACAATGGAATATGGTATGAAAGGTTTTTTGAAAGTAATATTTTTCAAAGAATTTGTAGACCCGTATAATTTGTGGAAGTTAAGCAATATAAAAACTATTGCAGAAAACTTCTATGTTTTTAAGTTCATTTTCTTGCTGAGCTACAACAAATGGGAATAGCCAAGAGGGTGAGAAGGTCAAAGCTACAATAAAAAATGTTAGAGATTGTTTTGAAATATTTGGAAACAAAAAAGAAAAAGAATGCCTTTGCATTTCAATGCTTGAAAGAATGTGAAAATGATAGCATTATTCCCCTCATTACAGATGCAAAGTTAGACAAGGAGGCCTCAGACACCCTTGAAAATAATTTTGGTTTCAGGGGGAGTAATCAAGATGAAGAGTTTGGTGAATCCCACTATGCTCAACCACAAGTGGATCATGATTGTGAAGAATTTGCAAAAGAAATAGAGAAGGAACATGTAGATGCTTGTGAACCCCATTGTGCACATCCACAAGTAGATGAAGATTTGGTGAATCCAGAAACATAAGTTGCTCATGAAAATGAAGTTGTCATTGAAGCAGCTAATGTTATACTGAATCCGGAAATTCAATTTTTTGATGTTAAGTTTGATGAATGCTTGTTACCTAATGATGAATGATTGCAGATGACGCAACAAAAACATGATATTGACATGACGCTATTTGGAGGAGAATCTCACGTGAGTCTGCAAACCAAGTGGAAGAAAACATCTTTAAAATTTTTGAAGAAATAAACGCAGAGAAGGAAGCATAATGAGTTAGAGTTCAATCTTGTTCGATTAAGATGTAATTCAATATTATTGCACTCATTTATTGTTGATGTTTCCTATGTAATCTTCTCCACATTTTTCATTCCTTATCAATAAATAAGTTTATAAGAATGATTTTCTAAATATGTATTTATCTATTTGATAAAAATGTTGGACAA
This sequence comes from Pinus albicaulis, assembly GCA_034641835.2. Lineage (NCBI taxonomy): Eukaryota > Viridiplantae > Streptophyta > Pinopsida > Pinales > Pinaceae > Pinus > Pinus albicaulis. The sequence continues at coordinate 553,910,219 of CM076571.1, forward strand.
ATAAATATTGAAACTAAAAATCCATTTTAGACTTTCTAGATTTAATTTTTCAAAGGGAACAATAAGTGTAGGTTTTTAATGTTTTTTTGTTGATGAAATGCCTTTCGAAAATTATTTTATTATTTAAAGTTCTTAGAAATTATTCAAAATTTTATATACATTAGAAAGAAAATGTTCATAATATCTCATTGTTAGAAAAAACGAAGTATATATATTCAAGGCTGTAAGATATATACTACCAAAATTTTTCAGAATTGAAAATTTTCCATACATATTTTTATAATCTGAATCCAAATTGGAATTCAAAATTCATAATTATGTATGAGGTTACGCATCAATTATGAGACTCAACGCTTTCTTATCAAAACTTCTCAACAACTAAATTTTGGTTGAAGTGCACTGTGAGCAAGGAAAAAGGTGTGCATTTCCTTAAAGTAAAATGAGTATATCAAGATTTAGATCCAAGTCTGGTTTTAAATTATTAAGATTCTCTAGCCTTGTTGAACCCATGGTAAATTCTCTAGATATTTGCATCAAATATGACCTTTGAATTCATTTTCACCATGATTGTGCTACTAATATTTTGGAACCCATAATAAATGTTTGAGACATCTGCAATGCTAAATTTTATAATCATTATAGTCCTATTTTATGTAATCATTGTAGTCTTTTTTTCTTCTGTAACCATTGTAATCATTTTAGCCTCACTAAATTAAGGAGCACTTAAACAAGAGTTGAATGTAGCCCTTTATGGCAGTGGAACTTAATCACCATTAACTTCCCATTTACATTGGCAGGTTGCTCCAATTGGGATTAGGAGTGCCTCGATAAGAATTGAAATTATATATTTCTACAAGTGGAATTGATTCACTATTGATTGGAAATGGAACTGACATTCTTCTCTATGGTCAAGGTGAGTTACAATTATGAAGGCTTCAACATAGCTTCAACAAATATTTCTCTCTAGCTTTTATTGCAAATTATTCTCTCATGTAGTTCTCACAAAGCACATTTTTCTATGTTTAATATATTATCAAAATCCTTGCGTTTCAGTTTTGACAGATTTTTCAATTCCTTTAATTATTTCATGTTATTGAGGGCTTATATCATTTGAATTATCTGCATGTAGATGCCTTTATTTCCCAACAATAGATAAAATTTACAATGAATTGTTTCAATTTTGATATCTTTTACTACCTAGGCTTTCCACTTGGTTGACAGTCATTGAGGGGTTGTCACAATAACTTATATATTTTTTATTTTATTTATTGTAGGTTATTGAATGCTTGTTTCATTTTAACTTGTTTGGAAGCAGATTTTTGTTCTTTTTCACTACTCTGTAGAAGTTGTGTCTTCCTGAAATCCTTACATTGGGGAATTTTTGTGTAGTGCTTCCTTAAAGTTCACTCAAAAAAGGAACACTACAAAACTCCACCATGATGATAATGGTAATATAGAAATGGAAGGATCACAAGGAATTAAGTACATCTCATTGTATTATATATCCTAAAGACAAAGGCATGGTAGGGATGCAAATTCAATGACATCTCAGGCAGCAAATGTCTTGTGCTATTTTAGTTTTCAGACTCTAATTGTCTTGCATCTAGATGTATAATTATAATCCCCAAGCATGACCATAATTGAACCCAGTCAAATGGAACATCACAAATGGAAGCACTATTGTTGAGACCTTCTAACATTTCATTGGTTTCACAGATGAAAATACTATTTTCATCACCTTTCGACAATGAATTCCAAATGGAGGTGGGAAACCAAAGTCAAAATTAATCTTCCTACTAAATAATATGGTAAGTCTTTAAAACAGTGTAAATATCAATCAAGGTGTCCTTCCCTAGTATGTAATTCTAGTTTACTGTATGGACATTAGGATATGAAGGTCATATTAGGATATGTGGTTGTAAAAAGTAATTCAATACCTTGTGCTTTGCTAATGATATTTTTACTATGATGAACTGAACTTGTTGGGACAAGAAAAATAAATTTTCATGTTCCATAATGTTATGGATTCCACCAAAACTTGGATCACAACCTAAGTTATGAAGCTAATCAAGTTCCTCATATTATTTTAATCTTTTGTTATTTTCTAGTGCAAGTGTATAGCAAAACTTTATCATTGTCTTCCATTGGAAAGTGCTTAGATCATTGAGGTATTATGTTTTGATTAATTATTTCTTCTAAATTGATCATTTTCTATGTTACATTTTTTCTATATTGTTGAATCTATGAGAGTAGATAGCATGGAGATGTTGGAACAACTATGCAACCTTCCTTCCCTGACTTGTGTTTGATTCATATAACTCTAGTTCATGCACATTGCCACATTAGGGGTGTTCATTTCCCATTTCAAATGACAGACCAAAACGACACAAAACTTTATGATTTCAGATCATAAACATTAATTTTTCAAATCATGCCCGATCCACTATGAATGATTTGTAGTGATACAATAACTTCGTATGCCCCATCCACTATGAATTATTTGCAGTGATACAATAGCTTGGTAGTTATATTGATATTATGATGAAACTCTTGTATTGTTGCATTGTTTAGATAGAGTTCTAGATAACCCATTATTTTCTGACTAATCATCAGGAAGTCATTCAAATTCAATATCTGATGTGTGAATAGAGGACTATTACATTAGGTGCAGAAATGATGCCTTTCCCATAAACAGTGGTTGGGATGAGTATGGTATTACTTATGGGCACCCTAGCTCCAATATTATTATCTGTCGGGTGACTAGACAAACACATTAAAGTTTTGGTCTTGCTTTGGGTAGTGAAATTTCTGGTGACATCAAATGTGTACATGTTCAAGATATTCTAATTTTCAACTCAAGGAGAAGCCTGTGAATAAAAACAGCCCCAGGAAGGGACGGTTATGTGAATGATGTATACAAATCCAATGTTACAATGAAGAATGAAAGCATTGGTATTATCTTTACTGGGCATTATGGAGAACATCCTGATGATAGATATGATCCAAATTCTCTTCCATATATACAAAATATAACATCTAGGGACATCCTTGGTTATGAAATCACAATTGGAGGTTTTGTAGAAGACATTGACAATTCTCACTCCAAAGATATTTTCTTATCAAACATTCAACTTAATGTTAGCTTAGAGCCTTTCTGAAACTATTCATACGTGGGAGGATTCTTAGAGTCAATGTATCCTAAACCATGTACTCAACTTCAACCCCAAATTACCCATGACTCGCTAGTATGTTATTCTTCTTATGTCAGCAACACATGTAGGGATATTTAGAATAAAGGCAGTTTATAATCCACATGAATTTGATTTTGTTATTTAATGAGTTGTAGTTTGATTTAGGAAACCCATTATCTATGCATTTTGTGGAGATTTTTGTACAATGGGTGAAATGTAAGTTTTTGACAAGATTATGTTTGGAATTATGCAAAATATGCCTACACACTCAAAATGACCAAAAAAGTGACATCTATATTTTTGGAGTGGTGATATTGGAGTTGGCGATGGGAAGACAACAAATAGATCGAGAATTGGAGAGGATGAAGATCTCATGAAGTGGGTGTGAAATAAAATAGAGAAATATAATGGATTTCTTAAAGTGTTGTATCCTGAGTTTGTGGACTACTTCAAGGAGGAAATGGTCATGGTTATGAAAGTAGGACTCCTATGCATAAGCACCTTCCCCACCAGCATGCCAATAATGAAGATAGTGGTAAATTTGCTACACGAATCGAATATCGAGCATAAGGCCAAGGAAACATCCAAGGATGAAAAATAATCTCTTCACTAGTACATGGAACCCACAATTTTCATTTTAAAGGAATGATGATAATTGTATATGGCCTGAAATTTTCTTCTTTACAGGGCATCCATATTTACTTCCAATTTGTAGCTTCTAAGTTTGTTTATTTTTGTTCATGTATAATCTTTGGAACCTAACCTAATACTAATACCCAAAATATAAGATTTCCTTCATAACTCTTTGGGCATCATTCTCCACGAGAGTCCAATGGTTAGATGGTGCATCTGTCTAACCAATCGTGGGCCATTGTGTTATTTTTTATATAAATATTCCCTCCAAGTTAATAATTGTGGTGGGTTGGCTAAGACATAGATTTTTCTCCCTATTAAACACCACGAGGAAAGCACAAATCGATACCATTTTCATCCTCATCTATGTTAGCGTCTTATTGTTGATCTCCTCTTGCTCTACTCTCCTTGGGCACAAGAATTTAATTGTAAACCAGAACATTGAAGCTTTCAATGTAATATAGGTGGCAATCAAGATGATTTTAGTGGTTGCAGCTTTAGATTCTCGTTATCCTGTTTTCATAAATGGTTATTTCGTAGAATTTTAATTATCGCATCTAGTCGTCTTGAAACTGTATTGTAACATGAAAATATTCATTTCTAAAATTTACAATGTGTTTTTAACCAATCCTTGTATTGGATCCCAATCAAGATGTATTTAACCATTCTCCATATTAAATCATGACATGACAAGACAAAAAAAATTGTAATAGGAAAATGTTTCTTCGTGACATTATAAACATATTTAATCATTAGTAATTTCATAAATATTAAGTATTTAATCATGAATAGTTTTGGTAAATATTAGGCATCATAGAGTAAGTTAATCAGTTGAGTTATTATCTTTTTATTTTGTATATTGAATATCATATTTATTCTTATTCTCTTTTTATTATTCATATTGAACATATTATTTCTAGCAACTTTTGATCTTCCCATATCTTCTACTTCTTTTGCATCTTTACATCTTTAGGTATATCAAGGGTTTCATGTCTAATTCTTTAAAGAGTGCTAGCTCAATGGAAGAGCACTTTAATTTGGTAAGTAGGACTTTGGTGGTTTGATTCCATCGTGCTCTGATATTCATATGGTGAGATGGTTAAATTTAACGCTTGGTGGCAGACTCTTTGATGCTGGTAGATGCCGTATATATTGGTGTCACTCACCCTCACTAAAATAATAAATGGTGATGGTCAATCTAATGCCACCATATATATACATTAATAATGACTACTATGAAATTCTTCATCATAAATCATTATTGTTCATATGAAATGGTGATCATTTAACCACATCACCATATACATATTAATAGTGACTTCAATAAGAAAGGTCCATCACAAAAAATCATTGTTGTTCATATGAAATGGTGATGGTCACTATCCGTCATTATAATCAATATTCGTGACGAACCTTGAATGTCACCACAACACATACTTTCAGCGACGCCACCTTTGGTGACGTTTAATTTTTTGGTGATGGATGCTAAGGTCTATCACCATTGCTCCAATGAAATTGTGACAGTCACTATCTCTCATTATAAATCATGATTGGTGACAGACCTTGAATGTCACCAAAACTCCTATATTTTTGGCGACGCCACCTTTGGTGACATAGGCTCTTTTGACAATCACCAATGCGCTTACGGTGACATTTTTCGACCCTCACCAATGAACTTTTTTCTTGTAGTGAGATTCTATGTTTTTATTTTAATGGTGGATATGGGAGAAAGAGTTATGAAAGTAACTAACCTTACTTACCTCTCACACTGCCTCACCTCATTCATAATTTTTCCCATCAGAGAATCTCTCTGCAACAAAATTTACTTTCCACGAGGGTTAGGGCAATGCCGAGTAATTTCTTGTAACACAACTTACATTTACAGTATTAATCTGTACAACATCCTCTACACATATCGTCAATTAATTGTTCTATCAGTTGTAGGTATTTTTCACACAGTATGGAGTTTTGTTTACTTTAGATACCCTTCCTGGTGAGCTATGGTGTGGGAGCATAGGAAAACTACAACATTTATCTTCAATGTATACACATGTATGTGGATGCAAAAATTTATTTTCAATTGGTTTTGAGTAACATTCTCCAATGTTTACAGTTGTGCAATTTATTCCTTTCTACAAAGGATGTGAGGATTTATGGATGTATTTCATGCTTGTATACAGGTATTTTTCCTTGCAATACTAACTTTTTTCGAATATTTTAAGTTTTTAACCCTCCACCCAATAAATTTTCTAATTTTTCCTCTTATTTTACACTTTCAAGTTCGCATTCAGCTATATTTGTTTACAAAGGCCTGTGATACCTTCTCTTTTCGTAGGGTGCCATGTTATTCTTTTAATTCTTTCTTTTTTTCTTAGCACAAGTCACCATATTGGGTAGCCATGCCTTATTACATGTCCTTGACACGATTTCCTTGCTCTATGGAGTCCAAACCTTTGTATAAGTTATAGTGGCCTTTTATGTTATTGGCCAAACAACCTTTGAAACCCTTGTTGGTTGGGAACTAAATCAAAATTAGGTTATAATGTCTGTCATTGTATAATGTATGTGATTAATTAAGCCTTCAGTTGATATTTTATTACGGCCTTCAACCTTGGTATGGGTTACTCTCAGAAATATTACTTATATTTGCATTTCTTTGAAATTATGTACTCGTATTATGAACCTTCTTCTGTAAGTTTTTTTTAACCCTATAGAATTTATAATTTTTTTTTTTTATTATAAAGATTATTTTTCTTTCTCTATTGTGCCAATATTCGAAATGGGTAAAACCTTTGGTTGTCATTTTTTGTTTAGCATTATTATGGTTTCTAGAATGAGGTCGTATGTGTAGAAATTCCTTGTAGATTCAAAATTTCTTATGAAATTTACTGAATCAAAAGACTTGAATCTACTCTACTCAACTGTAGAAAATAATTAATGATCGCAAAATCACAACATAAACATGATACAAGATTCAATCACAAATTACACATGGATTTATCGTGGGGAAATAAACTACTCAAAAGCCCCTTCCTATCTGTATTGTTTTAATCAGAAAATAAAGAAGAAATACAATGTTTTCTCAAGCCTAAGAAACCTATGAACTAGTATAATCTATCTAATTGCCTCACAATATGACTCTAGTCAATACTTAACCAAATTCCTGCTTTCTCAAGTTCCTATTTCTTTGCGATGTTTAATAAGGAATTAGCCCCTATTATTTAGGGAAATTACTCATTGGGAATTGCGAAATTCCTTTAGGAACTTCTCTAACTGCATGCACCACCTATACAACATGGAATAATTTACAATTGATAATACACTTCCATTGAACTCCAATCTCAACTAGGTCACTAGAGTTTCCTGCATGCATCAATTATTTTGGGATAATTGATGAGTTAATTATTTCATCACGAGTGAACACACCCCATATTGTACCTTCCATTAGTTCTTAATTAGTTAGCACTAGTTAAATTCACAATAACTCAAATTAACTGAAACAGATTCTTACAAATTAGCAATGAATCATACCAAACCGAACTCATATGTCTTGTACTTGAATTATCTGAGTTAACTTAGTGATAAGTTCCATATCACCTCATTTAACTACCTTTTAGTATTTCACTGAAATTCAAATTCAAATTTAATCTAGTTTGTCCAAAGTAAAGTCAAAAATAGATTTTCTTATTGCATTTTCAACACTCCCTCTCAGCAAGAAAGGGATTATCTAATACCTTGATCCTGCCTCTATGAAATTAAAATTTTCCTCTTGACAAATCCTTTTTCAAAATATCTACATCATGTTCCTCTATAGGAATGTACTCCAACAATATGATCCGCCTCTACACACAATCTCGTAGATGGTGACACCAGATGTAGATATTATTGAATCGATCATTAAATATTGCATTCTCAAAGATTTTGATACAAATTTGATTGTCATAGTAAATCACAGTAGGCTCCATCAGCTGACCAAATATCCCAAAAATAATATTTCTCGTCCACATAGCCTCACATGATACTTGACTTGCAAGCATGTACTCTGCTTCTACTGAGTTGAGTGTAACATACCTCTACTTCATGTTGTACAAAGAAACCCTTGGTAACCCAACACTAAAAACTCCTCCTGATGGTCTCTTCCTCGTTGATGGAATCCCTGCCCAATATGCATATGTTAAGCCTTTTAGCTTAACTCCTTATGTCTGTCTATAAGAAATACTAAACTGAGTAGTGCCTCTAAGGTATATCAACACATTCTTTACTACCTTTCATTAGAGTTTGGTTTGCTTAACCATTGCTTGACTAAGTTGGTTAACTGCATAACACATCTTCAGTTGTGTGTTTACCAAATACATAAGTGAACCCACAAGCTACCTGTAAATCGTAGCCTCTAATACCTCACCCGAAGTAGCATATTACTTCCTCTAATTCCCTGCTAGAGGATTCTCCATAGGTTTGATACTCTCCATGTGGAACTTCTTCAGTATCTTGTTGGCATATTTACCCATAGAGACAAAAGGTTCCCCATGTCCTTTCCAAATTTCCAAACCAAGGAAATAATGCATGAGCCCCATGTCCTTCATCTAGAATTATCTTGCAATATCCTCTTTTCAATAGTTGACTCCACGAAAATAGAGTCCTTCACCTATGACGGCGAAATGAGAAAAATCTGTGGATTGAGCTTATCTTTACCTTCACACTGCCATTAAATTAAAAGAAAATAAAATCCCTCACATTCCATACTGACACACTTTCTCCAAGCTCTTAATCTGACTCTATAAACAAAATAATTTATGTGCTCCTCTGTAATGAGCCTGCTTCCTCCTACTCCTCAAAGTCATCCTCAGGGTCATTCCAAATGACGACCATCAATAAAAAATAAATGGAGAGAACACATATCACACCACAACACTCTCTCGTTGAACATATCTCACTAGAGTAATCCCTTAGTGTGCAACCACGCCACCGTCCTTCCAAACCCACAATGTGCAGCTTAGCATTTCCACCGATGAGTCAACCATGTAGCTTCACACTCACTCTAAGAGGTGAATATGATATCACATCACAACGACTCCTGTGGATGGTCGTAATGGTCGCTATAGACCTTCGTCAAATCATCAATGCCTAGCGATAAGGTTCACCTCGGCTTTGTAACTATAAATAAATTATGTCGACAAGCCCAAACTTATTTTTCTTGAATCAACTCCACAGGCACTTGAAAAATATGAAAAAAAAAATTCACCAAAATATTTATTTCCCTCAGCCCAGAAGGGGCAAGGCCTAGGCCCTTTCGAGCTCTGATACCAATTTAAAATCTGATCACTATATTACTTAATCAAATAATGTTACATATAAATACATGTAGTGTTGCCTCAAGATATGTATATTATCTTAAACACATAATCACTTGGTTGAGAGAATATCTCAACAATACACCAATCTAGGAAACAACTAGATCTAAACAACTCCTAGAGAATAGGAACAATCTCCTTTACATGGAAAGAATCACAACTAAGATAAGTAGGAATTATATTTTCCAATTTCTCTCAAGCAGTTGAGTTTGCCACATAATTACAGAGCTCCAAATTTTCCTCCCAACTAGTGAGAATCACTACATCATACTAAAGCTCCCCCTAAACCATCTCCGTATCCAGAACAATTTCTATGAGGTTAAATTTCCAGGTCCAACCCTGAACAACTTTGTCCCAACAGAGATGGTCTAGGGTTTTTAAAACTGATCACACAAGCTTCAAGTGTAATTCCACTAGCCAACCAAATCAATAATTCCTTACGTTGGTAGTGTCTTGTCTTCCTCCACAACATCCTATCAAAGGTTTTTGTTTAAAATTTGTCTCCCCTTCAAGGTTACCTCAGGTCCCTCTCTTACCCTCTTGGCTTCCTTTTCCCAAATTGAGATATTGTATCTCTAGGAAGAGGAGTTTGGGATTAAATTCTCTTTATTAATAGAATTAAAACATTAATGTTCATAACTTATTCACATTATACCTTTTAATTTTAAGTAACTCCAATATTTACACATTTACCCTGTATTATTATTGAAGGCATACATTTTCAGTTTAACTCCACAGAGTAACTCAAATATTTACACATTTACCCTGTATTATTATTGAAGGAAAAAATTAGTGGAATGTGTAAGTCCGTGCCCCTTTAAAATAACAATAAAAATTAAACATTATGTCCTAAATAGAAACATAATGTGGGCTATAATTTAAAAAAAATTGAATATGATGTAAAGTAATTGGAAGTAAAAAAAATGTGTGAATAAGATGTTTAAACCTTATACTTTTCAAAAATATTTCAACAATAGATTTAAAGAAACTATTTGAATACCTATGTTAACCAATTTATTTGGGTATACTTCATATATATCTATATATACAAAAAATTAAGTTTTTATGGTTAAAACTTTTATTCTCTATTTAACATTCAAAAATACAATTTAAACTATGAAAAATAACACATTATATTTTTTCACTCTAAAAATGTTTGCACTTGAAGAAATTTGATATATATATATATATATATATATATATATATATATACCCGTGATGCAATATAATGTTGTAGACTATTTTATTGGATTATTACTAGCAATTGCACCACATGTTGCCAAAAAAAATACCTTAAGGAAATAGAATAGGAAAGAGTAGCCCAAAAGAAATAAGATGTTGCAGTGAAGGAATAAAAGGAAAATTTTTCATTCACGAAAGCATGTCGTGGAGGTTTCAAAGATATTGATGATAAGAGTTATAAATTAGAAGGATTCAATTCTTAAACTCTGAAGCCTCTTCTTGATTGAAAAAATACTAAACTGATAAGATATAGCAAAATTCTTGGCACAATATGTCATCTTGCAACACGTCCAAATAAAACAACTAAAGTAAATACTATCAGATGGTTTTCAATGCATTTTTGAGATTAAAATAGAGCTAGGAACTTTCGAAGACTACTTCATTGAAAATTAGAAGCATGCATCAACATAAAACTAAATTTATGTGTTTAAAATAGAGCTAGGAACTTTTTAAGACTACTTCATTGAAAATTAGAAGCATGCATCAACATAAAACTGAAATGATTAGCATATATCATTGCAGACATGGTTATAGTTTTTCATGTATTGGGTAGTATGTATCAGCAAGAAAGGATATTAAATTATGTTATAAGTAATGCAAATGCTACATGAACTATTCATAGTCCTTAATGATATACTCAAATTTCTTTCACAATACTAATCAAGTGTCTAAAGAAGCCATCATCACTTCCAAAATCACATATTTAAAAATACAAGATGTAAAAACTGAATTTGTTTCATAAATTTCAATAGAATCATGTACTCAGATCTAAGATATAGTTCTTAAACTCTGAAGCCTCTTCTTGATTGAAAGCATATTAAACTCATAAGATATAGTTGAAGATAATATGTGTGTGTGTGAGAGAGAGAATTTTAATTTAATTTAAAATTAAGTTGAAGTTAAGTTAAAGACCTTGTCTGATCATGCCAACATGAATGCCTCATGAATAAAAAATAGATTGTGATTTTCTACCTTCAAAATTAAAGGTATTTTTGGTGCAGTTCCTCCATATTTAATATTTATCACTTCCTATTGAGTCACCTATGTATTAGTTTCTTCATGATCTTTGAAAATATTCAAAATATCACATTGTTCTTTACCAGTGATCTCCCTAGTGTCTACCATGTTCTTGTTTTTTCAGTATCACTGATATGAATTTGGTTTCTTTTGTTCTTTGTGAATATAGTAAAAAATGTATGGGGAGGTGCCTTTCATCACTTCAAGAGAAGTAAAAATAAGGCTATTGATCAAATAACTCCAACACCGAGAGAGATTCGGTAGCATTTATGGAATTGGCGAACATGGCTTGTTCTATGGTGTTGGCTAGTCAACATAGCTTTCTTGATCTTGTTTAAAAGAAATGAATTTGTATTTAGCTTATATTACATTAACAATGAAATTTCCAAAATTCATGGTAGGCTTTCCATCACATTTGTAGAGAAAATTATAACACAGTATCACACTTTTCTTATCAGAGCTAAATGCTCCTATAATTTGAATCCAAATTGGAATTCAAAATTCATAATTATGTATGAGGTTATCCATCAATTATGAGACTCAACGCTTTCTTATCAAAACTTCTCAACAACTAAATTTTGGTTGAAGTGCACTATGAGCAAGGAAAAAGGTGTGCATTTCCTTAAAGTAAAATGAGTATATCAAGATTTAGATCCAAGTCTGGTTTTAACTTATTAAGATTCCCTAGCCTTGTAGAACCCATGGTAAATTCTATAGATATCTGCATCAAATATGACCTTTGAATTCATTTTCACCATGATTGTGCTACTAATACTGCGGAACCCATAATAAATGTTTGAGACATCTGCAATGCTAAATTTTATAATCATTATAGTCCTATTTTCTGTAATCATTGTAGTCTTTTTTTCTTCTGTAACCATTGTAATCATTTTAGCCTCACTAAATTAAGGAGCACTTAAACAAGAGTTGAATGTAGCCCTTTATGGCAGTGGAACTTAATCACCATTAACTTCCCATTTACTTTGGCAGGTTGCTCCAATTGGGATTAGAAGTGCCTCGATAAGAATTGAAATTATATCTTTCTACAAGTGGAATTGATTCACTATTGATTGGAAATGGAACTAACATTCTTTTCTATGGTCAAGGTGAGTTACAATTATGAATGCTTCAACACAGCTTCAACAACTATTTCTCTCTAGCTTTTATTGCAAATCATTCTCTCATGTAGTTCTCACAAAGCACATTTTTCTATGTTTAATATATTATCAAAATCCTTGCGTTTCAGTTTTGACAGATTTTTCAATTCCTTTAATTATTTCATGTTATTGAGGGCTTATATCATTTGAATTATCTGCATGTAGATGCCTTTATTTCCCAACAATAGATAAAATTTCCAATGAATTGTTTCAATTTTGATATCTTTTACTACCTAGGCTTTCCACTTGGTTGACAGTCATTGAGGGGTTGTCACAATAACTTATATATTTTTTATTTTACTGATTGTAGGTTATTGAATGCTTGTTTCATTTTAACTTGTTTGGAAGCAGATTTTTGTTCTTTTTCACTACTCTGTAGAAGTTGTGTCTTCCTGAAATCCTTACATTGGGGAATTTTTGTGTAGTGCTTCCTTAAAGTTCACTCAAAAAAGGAACACTACAAAACTCCACCATGATGATAATGGTAATATAGAAATGGAAGGATCACAAGGAATTAAGTACATCTCATTGTATTATATGTCCTAAATACAAAGGCATGGTAGGGATGCAAATTCAATGACATCCCAGGCAGCAAATGTCTTGTGCTATTTTAGTTTTCAGACTCTAATTGTCTTGCATCTAGATGTATAATTATAATCCCCAAGCATGACCATAATTGAACCCAGTCAAATGGAACATCACAAATGGAAGCACTATTGTTGAGACCTTCTAACATTTCATGGGTTTCACAGATGCAAATATGGCCACTATGCCTTTAAACGTTAATTCAAATGGTGGGAAGCAAGTCAATTAGGTTTTCTAATAAATATGTATTGAAATCTTTAAAATAATGTAAATATCAATCAAGGTGTCCTTCGATCGTAATTCCTGGTTCTTTATTAGACATTGAGATATGAAAGGTCATATTAGGATATGTGGTTGTCAAAAGTAGTTCAATACCTTGTGCTTTGCTAATGATATTTTTACTATGATGAACTGAACTTGTTGGGACAAGAAAAATAAATTTTCATGTTCCATAATGTTATGGATTCCACCGAAACTTGGATCACAACCTAAGTTATGAAGCTAATCAAGTTCCTCATATTATTTTAATATTTTGTTATTTTCTAGTGCAAGTGTATAGCAAACATTTATCATTGTCTTCCATTGGAAAGTGCTTAGATCATTGAGGTATTATGTTTTGATTAATTATTTCTTCTAAATTGATCATTTTCTATGTTACATTTTTTCTATATTGTTGAATCTATGAGAGTAGATAGCATGGAGATGTTGGAACAACTATGCAACCTTCCTTCCCTGACTTGTGTTTGATTCATATAACTCTAGTTCATGCACATTGCCACATTAGGGGTGTTCATTTCCCATTTCAAATGACAGGCCAAAATGACACAAAACTTTATGATTTCAGATCATAAACATTAATCTTTCAAATCATGCCCGATCCACTATGAATGATTTGTAGTGATACAATAACTTCGTATGCCCCATCCACTATGAATGATTTGCAGTGATACAATAGCTTGGTAGTTATATTGAGATTATGATGAAACTCTTGTATTGTTGCATTGTTTAGATAGAGTTCTAGATAACCCATTATTTTCTAACTAATCATCAGGAAGTCATTCAGATTCAATATCTGATGTGTGAATAGAGGACTATTACATTAGGTGCAGCGATGATGCCTTTCCCATAAACAGTGGTTGGGATGAGTATGGTATTACTTATGGGCACCCTAGCTCCAATATTATTATCTGTCGGGTGACTAGACAAACACATTAAAGTTTTGGTCTTGCTTTGGGTAGTGAAATTTCTGGCGACATCAAATGTGTACATGTTCAAGATATTCTAATTTTCAACTCAAGGAGAAGCCTGTGAATAAAAACAGCCCCAGGAAGGGACAATTATGTGAATGATGTATACATATCCAATGTTTCAATGAAGAATGAAAGCATTGGTATTATCTTTACTGGGCATTATGGAGAGCATCCTGATGATAGATATGATCCAAATTCTCTTCCATATATACAAAATATAACATCTAGGGACATCCTCGGTTATGAAATCACAATTGGAGGTTTTGTAGAAGACATTGGCAATTCTCACTCCAAAGATATTTTCTTATCAAACATTCAACTTAATGTTAGCTTAGAGCCTTTCTGAAACTATTCATACGTGGGAGGATTCTTAGAGTCAACCCCAAATTACCCATGACTCGCTAGTATGTTATTCTTCTTATGTCAGCAACACATGTAGGGATATTTAGAATAAAGGCAGTTTATAATCCACATGAATTTGATTTTGTTCTTTAATGAGTTGTAGTTTGATTTCGGAAACTAATTATCTATGCATTTTGTGGAGATTTTTGTACAATGGGTGAAATGTAAGTTTTTGACAAGATTATGTTTGGCATTATGCAAAATATGCCTACACACTCAAAATGACCAAAAAAGTGACATCTATAGTTTTGGAGTGGTGATATTGGAGTTGGCGATGGGAAGACAACAAATAGATCGAGAATTGGAGAGGATGAAGATCTCATGAAGTGGGTGTGAAATAAAATAGAGAAATATAATGGATTTATTAAAGTGTTGTATCCTGAGTTTGTGGACTACTTCAAGGAGGAAATGGTCATGGTTATGAAAGTAGGACTCATATGCATAAGCACCTTCCCCACCACAATGCCAATAATGAAGAGAGTTGTAAATTTTCTACACGAATCCAATATCGAGCATAAGGCCAAGGAAACTTCCAAGGATGAAAAATAATCTCTTCACTAGTACATGGAACCCACAATTTTCATTTTAAAGGAATGATGATAATTGTATATGGCCTGAAATTTTCTTCTTTACAGGGCATCCATATTTACTTCCAATTTGTAGCTTCTAAGTTTGTTTATTTTTGTTCATGTATAATCTTTGGAACCTAACCTAATACTAATACCCAAAATATAAGATTTCCTTCATAACTCTTTGGGCATCATTCTCCACGAGAGTCCAATGGTTAGATGGTCTTTACTAGTATTGTAGATGTGTGTCGTATGTTATTTTATATAAATATTCCCTCAGTGTGGTCGGTGGAGTTGGCTAGGACATAGATTTTTCTCTGTTCGACACCACAAGAGGCACAAATAAATACCATTTTCATCCTCATCTGTGTTAGCGTCTGCCATTGATACTCCTCATCTACTCTCATTGCAATTTAATTGTAAACGAACAAACTTTCAATTTAATATAGGTATGATAAAGATGATTTTAGTGGTCATTACTTGAGATTATCATTGTCGTGTTGTCATAAATGGTTATTTTGTGAGTTGGTGCTGTAATCATCTTAAGCTCATATTGTTGTGAAAATTTTCATTTCTAAAATTTACAACGTGTTTTAACCACTCGCCTTAATGCGTCGATAAGATAACATTAACCATTCTCCATATTAAATCATGACATGACAGGACAACAAAATTGTAACAGGAAAATGTTCCTTCTTGACATTATAAACATATTTAATCATTAATAGTTTGGTAAATATTAAGTATTTAATAATGAATAGTTTTGGTAAATATTAGGTTTCATAGAGGAAGCTAATCAATTGAGTTATTGTCTTTGAATTATGTATATTGAATATCATATTTATTCTTATTTTCTTATTATTATGCATATTGAACATATTATTTCTAGCAACTTTTGGTCTTCCCATATCTTCTACTCCTTTGGTGTATCTTTACACCTTTAGGGGTGATTGTTAGTTTAGTTCCTAATTCTTTAAAAAGTGCTAGCTCAATGGAAGAACACTTGAGATACAAGTAGGACGTTGGTGGTTTGATTCCATCGTGCCCTAATATTCATATGGAATGGTGACGATCAGTTTTTGGTGGCAGACTCTTTTGACCATCACCAATGAGTTTATGGTGATAGTTTTCATCTCTCACTAAAATAATAAATGGTGATGGTCAAATAATGCCACCATATATATACATCAATAGTGACGATCATGAAATTTTCATCACCATAAATCATTATTGTTCATATGAAATGCTGATGGTCAACAAATGTCACCATATACATGCATTAATAGTGACAACCAAGAAAGGTCCATCACAATAAATCGTTGTTATTCACGTGAAATGGTGACGGTCACTATCCATCATTATAATCATTATTTGTGACGCACCTTGAATGTCACCGCAACACATAATTTTGGCGACACTACCTTTGGTGACGTTTAATTTTTTGGTGATGGACGCTAAGGTCCGTCACCATTGCTCCAATGAAATTGTGACGGTCACTATCTCTCATTATAAATCATTATTGGTGATAGACCTTGAATGTCACCACAACACCTATACTTTTGGCGACGCTACCTTTGGTGACATAGGCTCTTTTGACCATCACCAATGCGCTTATGGTGACATTTTTCGACCCTCACCAATGTCCTTTTTTCTTGTAGTGAGATTCTATATTTTTATTTCAATGGTGGATATGGGACAAAGAGTTATGAAAGTAACTAACCTCACTTACCTCTCACACTGCCTCACCTCATTCAGAATTTTTCCCATTAGAGAATCGCTTTGCAACAAAATTTACTTTCCATGAGGGTTAGGGAAACGCCGAGTAATTTCTTGTAACACAACTTACATTTACAGTATTAATCTTTACAACGTCCTCTACACCTATCGTCAATTAATTGTTCTATCAGTTGTAGGTTGAATCTCTAAATTTTGCACACAGTATGGAGTTTTGTTTACTTTAGATACCCTTCTTGGTGAGCTATGGTGTGGGAGGATAGGAAAACTACAACATTTCGCTTCCATGTCTACACATGTATGTGGATGCAAAAATTTATTTTCAATTGGTTTTGAGTAACATTCTCCAATGTTTACAGTTGTGCAATTTATTCCTTTCTACAAAGGATGTGAGGATTTATGGATGCATTTCATGCTTGTATACAGGTATTTTTCCTTGCAATACTAACTCTTTCGAATATTTTAAGTTTGTAACCCTCCACCCAATAAATTTGCTAATTTTTCCTCTTATTCTACACTTTCAAGTTTGCATTTAGCTATATTCATTTACAAAGGCCTGTGATACCTTATCCTTTCGTAGGGTGCCATGTTCTTCTTTTAATTCTTTCTTTTTTTCTTAGCACAAGTCACCATATTGGGTAGCCATGCCTTATTACATGTCCTTGACATGGTTTCCTTGCTCCATGGAGTCCAAACCTTTGTATAAGTTATAGTGGCCTTTTATGTTATTGGCCAAATGACCTTTGAAACCCTTGTTGGTTGGGAAATAAATTAAAATTAGGTTATAATGTATGTCATTGTATAATGTATGTGATTAATTAAGCTTTTAGTTGATATTTTATTACGGCCTTCGACCTTGGTATGGGTTACTCTCAGATATATTACTTATATTCACATTTCTTTGAAATTATGTACTTGTATTATGAACCTTCTTCTGTATGTTTTTTTTAACCCTATAGGATTTGTAATTTTTTTTTATTATAAAGATTATTTTTCTTTCTCTATTGTGCCAATATTCGAAATGGGTAAAACCTTTGGTTGTCATTTTTTGTTTAGCATTATTATGGTTTCTAGAATGAGGTTGTATGTGTAGAAATTCCTTGTAGATTCAAAATTTCTTATGAAAATTACTAAATCAAAAGACTTGAATCTACTCTAATCAACTGCGGAAAATAATTAACGATTGCAAAATCACAACATAAACATGATACACAATTCAATCACACATTACACATGGATTTATCTAGGGGACATAAACTACTCAAAAACCCCTTCCTATCTGTATTGTATTAATCAGAAAATAGAGAAGAAATACAATGTTTTCTCAAGCCTAAGCAACCTATGAACTACTATAATCTATCTCATTGCCTCACAATATGACTCTAGTCAATACTTAACCAAATTCCTGCTTTCCCAAGATCATATTTCTTTGCGATGTCTAATAAGGAATTAGCCCCTATTATTTAGGGAAATTACTCATTGGGAATTGTGAAATTCCTTTAGGAACTTCTCTAACTACATGCACCACCTATACAACATGGAATAATTTACAATTGATAATACACTTCCCTTGAACTCCAATCGCAACTGGGTCACTAGAGTTTCCTGCATGCATCAATTATTTTGGGATGATTGATGAGTTAATTAGTTCATCACAAGTGAACACACCCTATTTTTTACCTTCCATTAGTTCTTAATCAATTAGCACTAGTTAAACTCACAATAACTCAAATTAACTGAAACAGATTCTTACAAATTAGCAATGAATCATACCAAACCGAACTCATGTGTCTTGTACTTGAACTAACTGAGTTAAATGAGTGATAAGCTCCATATCACCTCATTTAACTACCTTTGAGTATTTCGCTGAAATTGAAATTGAAATTTAATCTAGTTTGTCCAAGGTAAAATCAAAACTAGATTTTCTTATTGCATTTTCAACACTCCCTCTCAGCAAGAAAGGGATTATCTGATACCCCGATCCTCCCTCTATGAAATTTAAATTTTCCTCTTGACAAATCCTTTGTCAAAATATCTGCATCATGTTCCTCTGTAGGAATGTACTCCAACAATATGATCCACCTCTACACACAATCTCGTAGATGGTGACACCGGATGTGGATATTATTGAATCGATCATTAAATATTGCATTCTCAAAGAGTTTGATACAAATCTGATTGTCATAGTAAATCACAGTAGGCTCCATCAGCTGACCAAATATCCCAACAATAATCTTTCTCGTCCACATAGCCTCACATGATACTTGACTTGCAGGCATGTACTCTGCTTCTACTGAGTTGAGTGTAACATATCTCTACTTCATGTTGTAGCAAGAAACCCTTGGTAACCCAACACTAAAAACTCCTCCTGATGTTCTCTTCCTTGTTGACAGAATCCCTGCCCAATATGCATATGTGAAGCCTTTCAACTTAACTCCCTATGTTTGTTTATAAGAAATACCAAACTGAGTAGTGCCTCTGAGGTATATCAACACGTGATTTACTACCTTTCATTAGAGTTTGGTTGGTTTAACTATTGCTTGAGTAAGTTGGTTAACTTCATAACACATCTCCGGTTGTGTGTTTACCAAATATATAAGTGAACCCACAAGCTACCTGTAAATGGTAGCCTCTACTACCTCACCCGAAGTAGCATATTACTTCCTCTAATTCCTTGCTAGAGGATTCTCCATAGGTTTGATACTCTCCATGTGGAACTTCTTCAATATCTTGTTGGCATACTTACCGTTAGAGACAAAAGGTTCCCTGTCTCCTTTCCAAATTTCCAAACCAAGGAAATAATGCATGAGCCCCATGTCCTTCATCTAGAATTATCTTGCAATATCCTCTTTGCAATAGTTGACTGCACGAAAATATAGTCCTTCACCTATGACGGCGAAATGAGAAAAATCTGTGGACTGGGCTTATCTTTACCTTCACACTGCCATTCAATTACAAGAAAATAAAATCCCTCACATTCCATACCGACACAATTTCTCCAAGCTCTTACTCTGAATCTATAAACAAAATAATTTATGTGCTCCTCTGTAATGATCCTGCTTCCTCCTACTCCTCAAAGTCGTCCTCAAGTTCATTCCAACTGACGACCATCACTAACAAAGAAATGGAGAGAACACATATCACACCACAACACTCTCTCGTTGAACATATCTCACTACAACAATCCCTCAGCGTGCAACCACACCACTGTCCTTCCAAACCCGCAATGTGCAGCTTAGCACTTCCACCGATGAGTCAACCAAGTAGCTTCACACTCGCTCTAAGCGGTGAATATGATATCACACCACAACGACTCCCATGGATGGTCATAATGGTCGCTATAGACCTTCGTCAAATCATCAATGCCTAGCGATAACGTTCACCTCGGCTTTGTAACTATAAATCAATTATGTCGACAAGCCCAAACTTATTTTTCTTGAATCAACTCCACAAGCACTTGAAAATTATGAAAAAAAAACATTCACCAAAATATTTATTTCCCTCAGCCGAGAAGGGGCAAGGCCCAGGCCCTTTCGGGATCTGATACCAAATTAAAAACTGATCACTATATTAATTGATCAAATAATGTTACATATAAATACATGTAGTGTTGCCTCAAGATATGTAGACTATCTTAGACACATAATCACTTGGTTGAGAGAATATCTCAACAATACACCAATCTAGGAAACAAATAGATCTAAACAACTCCTAGAGAATAGGAACAAACTCCTTTACATGGAAAGAATCACAACTAAGACAAGTAGGAATTATATTTTCCAATTTCTCTCAAGCAACTGAGTTTGCCACATAATTATAGAGCTCCAAATTTTCCTCCCAACTAGTGAGAATCACTACATCATACTAAAATTCCCGTCCAAACCATATTCATATCCGGAACAATTTCTATGAGGTGAACTTGCCAGGTCCAACCCTAAATAACTTTGTCCCAACAGAGATGGTCTAGGATTTTTTAAACTGAGCACACAGGCTTCAATTATAATTCCACTAGCCAACCAAATCAACAATTCCTTACATTGGTAGTGTCTTGTCTTCCTCCACAACATCCTATCAAAGGTTTTTGTTTACAGTTTGTCTCTCCTTCAAGGTTACCTCAGGTCCCTCTCTTACCCTCTTGGCTTCCTTTTCCCAAATTCAGATATTGTATCTCTAGGAAGAGGAGTTTGGGATTAAATTCTCTTTATTAATAGAATTAAAACATTAATGTTCATAACTTATTCACATTAGACCTTTTAAGTTTAAGTAACTCCACAGAGTAACTCAAATATTTACACATTTACCCATGTATTATTATTGAAGGCAAAATGAGCGAAATGTGTAAGTCCGTGCCCCTTTAAAATAAAAATAAAAAATAAAAATTATGTTCTAAATAGAAAAATTATGTGGGCTATAATTTTAAAAAAATTGAATATGATGTAAAGTAATTGGAAGTAAAAAAAATGTGTGAATAAGATGTTTAAATATTATACTTTTCAAAAATATTTCAACAATAGATTTAAATAAACTATTTGAATACCTATGCTAACTAATTTATTTGAGTATCAACTTCATATATATCTATTTCTTACAAAGTAAGTTTCAGTTAAAAACACATTATATTTAGCATTCAAAAATACAATTTAAACTATGAAAAATATTACATTATGTTTTTTCACTCTAAAAATGTTGCATGAAAGAAATTTGATATATATATATATATATATATATATATATATATATATATATATATATATATATATATATATATATATACAGGTGATGCAATATAATGTTGTATGTTATTTTGTTGGATTATTACTAATTACTGTCTTTATAATCCCTTAAGGAAATAGAATAGGAAAGAGTAGCCCAAAAGAAATAAGATGTTGCAGTGAAGGAATAAAAGGAAAATTTTTCATTCACGAAAGCATGTCGTGGAGGTCTCAAAGATATTGGTGATAAGAGTTATAAATTAGAAAGATTCAATTCTTAAACTCTGAAGCCTCTTCTTGATTGAAAAAATACTAAACTGATAAGATATAGCAAAATTATTGGCACAATATGTCAGCTTGCAACACGTCCAAATAAAACAACTAAAGTAAATACTATCAGATGGTTTTCAATGCATTTTTGAGATTAAAATAGAGCTAGGAACTTTTGAAGACTACTTCATTGAAAATTAGAAGCATGCATCAACATAAAACTAAATTTATGTGTTTAAAATAGAGCTAGGAACTTTTTAAGACTACTTCATTGAAAATTAGAAGCATGCATCAACATAAAACTGAAATGATTAGCATATATCATTGCAGACATGGTTATAGTTTTTCATGTATTGGGTAGTATGTATCAGCAAGAAAGGATATTAAATTATGTTACAAGTAATGCAAATGCTACATGAACTATTCATAGTCCTTAATGATATACTCAAATTTCTTTCACAATACTAATCAAGTGTCTAAAGAAGCCATCATCACTTCCAAAATCACATATTTAAAAATACAAGATGTAAAAACTGAATTTGTTTCATAAATTTCAATAGAATCATGTACTCAGATCTAAGATATAGTTCTTAAACTCTGAAGCCTCTTCTTGATTGAAAGCATATTAAACTCATAAGATATAGTTGAAGATAATATGTGTGTGTGTGAGAGAGAGAATTTTAATTTAATTTAAAATTAAGTTGAAGTTAAGTTAAAGACCTTGTCTGATCATGCCAACATGAATGCCTCATGAATAAAAAATAGATTGTGATTTTCTACCTTCAAAATTAAAGGTATTTTTGGTGCAGTTCCTCCATATTTAATATTTATCACTTCCTATTGAGTCACCTATGTATTAGTTTCTTCATGGTCTTTGAAAATATTCAAAATATCACATTGTTCTTTACCAGTGATCTCCCTAGTGTCTACCATGTTCTTGTTTTTTCAGTATCACTGATATGAATTTGGTTTCTTTTGTTCTTTGTGAGTATAGTAAAAAATGTATGGGGAGGTGCCTTTCATCACTTCAAGAGAAGTAAAAATAAGGCTATTGATAAAATAACTCCAACACCGAGAGAGATTCGGTAGCATTTATAGAATTGGAAAACATGGCTTGTTCTATGGTGTTGGCTAGTCAACATAGCTTTCTTGATCTTGTTTAAAAGAAATGAATTTGTATTTAGCTTATATTACATTAACAATGAAATTTCCAAAATTCATGGTAGGCTTTCCATCACATTTGCAGAGAAAATTATAACACAGTATCACACTTTTCTTATCAGAGCTAAATGCTCCTATATGACTCAACAATTGATTTCATCACTTAAGAGCAATAAAAACAAGTTTATTGTGAAAAAACCTCCAACACATTTGTAGTTAAAATTATAACATAGTATAACTTGAGTTGTTGTGATTTTTTGTTTGTGGCTACAACTTAGTTTTGGTTGTCACCTAGTTATCATGATTCAAAACTTTGTTATCAGCTTAGATCCTTATATCATTACATATATTATTTGACCTAATGTGATGTTTTGTTTATCACAATGATTCAAAAACCAATTATTATACCTCAATATTGAATTTCTCATTATCTCTTTTGTTTATGAACCCTTTAAAAAAACAACAGGAATATTTGATTTTACAGTGTGATATCCCGAGCATGGGTTGGGATTTAAAACATTCTCATTATATTTTTTGTTTATGAACCCTTTAAAAAAACAACAGGAATATTTGATTTTACACTGTGATCTCCCGAGCATGGGTTGGGGTTTAAAACATTGGAGATTAAATTGAGCGTTTATTCTTAGAAATTGTTGTATAAGATGGAAAATTTGGATGGTTTGTAGACAATATGGATGCCATAACATATATCTATTTTGAATTTTTTAGTGTCCCTAGCCACCATTTCAATTGAGAACGTCAATACATCACTATGCGAATAATAACTTGTGACATCTCGGGTCATTTTCTTTGATTGTGGATCAAGTTATAAACTAATAACTTGTGAAATCCGTCGCTAGTTTCAATGATTGTGGATCAGTTTATAAAGTAGAATAAAGGTTAGCCAGTTTCTTTGATTTTTGATCAGTTTATAAATTAGAATAATGGTTATGATAAAACTTATACAAAAACACCCCTTGCGGTTGTCTCAACTTAATCTATTGTTAATCACATAGTGTCAATTTTTTAAAACTATAATACAGTAAGGACCGAATGGGTTTTTTCTTTTGTAAGTTTTGTTTGGAATTGAAAAATAAAATAAAAATTATAAAATCTAAAATTATGTAGTGAAAAACTTTGTTTAAAATTTCAGACTAAAAAGTTGAGTAAGTTTGACATCATATAATATGAAAATTGTTTATGATTATGAAGTAAAAAACATTTAAGGTTTTTTAAGCTAAAAATAGGTAATTAAGTATATGTATATACATTTTTTTCGAATGGAATTTTTTTTATATTCATTAACAAAAAAAAATCCGAAAGAGTATGTATATAGTTACAAACTATTACAATTAATTGATTAAAGATAAATTTAGTGCTATTTAAGAAATGAGAATTATGAACATTCATCATTATTGCTAAGATACATTTTTTTAAGTAAAATTTTAAAAGAATAACGGTAATAAATATTTAAAAATAATTTTATTAAATAATTAGTTTAGATCTATATTATTTATGAGATAGATAAATTCTCTTTTCACTCTAAAACAAGTTTGCATACCAAGACATTTGATCCTAAATAGTTATTTTAATTCCCCCCTTTAAATAAACTACATTCCACATGAATACCATGGGTCAATATCATGGGTTGTTTTTATAGTTTATTATTATTTTATTTTATTATTTTTAATTTTTTATTGTATTTTGACCTAGTTAAAGTGTTCATTACATTATGTCATTCTTTTTATTTAATTTACTTTTATTTTTATTTTTGGGTAATTTGACATAGTCAAAATGTTAAACATGACATAACAACATTTCTATCATACTTTGTTGGAGAGCATCGTGACACATCAATGTAATATTAAAATACATAAATAGTTATTTTCCTTTTTAATAGTGTTTTTTATCCATTTAATTTAAATTAGTTGACTTGTGTGGAGTTTAATTTTACAATATAAACCTTATCTAAATCTTTAAAAAAATTAATAACATCATTTTAACTTAAAAGTCACAAAAACCTAAATACTTATCTTAATTTCCCCCTTTAAATAAACTACATTCCACATAAATACCAAGGGTCAATACCATGGGTTGTTTTTATAAATTATTATTATTTTATTTTATTATTTTTATTTTAAATAGTTATTTTCCTTTTTAATAATGTTTTTTATCCATTTAATTTAAATTAATTGGCTTGTGTGGAGTTTAATTTTATGATATAAATTTTATTTAAACCAAACAAATTTTTAATAACATCATTTTAACTTAAAAGTCAACAAAACCTAAATAGTTATCTTAATTTCCCCCTTTAAATAAACTACATTCCACATGAATACCATGGGTCAATACCATGGGATGTTTTTATAGTTTATTATTATTTCATTTTATTATTTTTATTTTTTATTGTATTTTGACCTAGTTAAAGTGTTAATTACATTGTGTCATTCTTTTTATTTAATTTATTTTTATTTTTATTTTTGTGTAATTTGACATAGTGAAAATGTTAAACATGACATAACAACATTTCTATCATACTTTGTTGGAGAGCATCGTAACACAAAAATATAATATTTAAATACATAAATAGTTATTTTCCTTTTTAATAGTGTTTTTTATCCATTTAATTTAAATTAATAGGCTTGTGTGGAGTTTAATTTTATGATATAAATTTTATTTAAATATTAAAAAAATTATTAACATCGTTTTAACTTAAAAGTCACCAAAACCTAAATAGTTATCTTAATTTCCCCCTTTAAATAAACTACATTCCACATAAATACCATGGGTCAATACCATGGGCTGTTTTTATAGTTTATTATTATTTTATTTTATTATTTTTATTTTAAATAGTTATTTTCCCTTTTTAATAGTGTTTTTTATCCATTTAATTTAAATTAATTGGTTTGTGTGGAGTTTAATTTTATGATATAAATTTTATTTAAATCTAACAAATTTTTAATAACATCGTTTTAACTTAAAAGTCACCAAAACCTAAATAGTTATCTTTATTTCCCCTTTAAATAAACTACATTCCACATAAATACTATGGGTCAATACCATGGGCTGTTTTTATAGTTTATTATTATTTTATTTTATTATTTTTATTTTTTATTGTATTTTGACCTAGTTATGGTGTTCATTACATTACGTCATTCTTTTCATTTAATTTACTTTTATTTTTATTTTTGTGTAATTTGACATAGTCAAAATGTTAAACATGGCATAACAACATTTCTATCATACTTTGTTGGAGAGCATCGTGACACAAAAATATAATATTTAAATACATAAATAGTTATTTTCCTTTTTAATAGTGTTTTTATCCATTTAATTTAAATTAATTCGCTTGTGTGGAGTTTAATTTTATGATATAAATTTTATTTAAATCTAACAAATTTTTAATAACATCATTTTAACGTAAAAGTCACAAAAACATAAATAATTATCTTAATTTCCCCCTTTAAATAAACAACATTCCACATGAATACCATGGGTCAATATCATGGGCTTTTTTATAGTTTATTATTATTTTATTTTATTATTTTTATTTTTTATTGTATTTTGACCTAGTTATAGTGTTTATTACATTACGTTATTTAATTTAATTTTATTTTTATTTGTGTCTAATTTGACATAATCAAAATGTTAAACATAACATAACAACATTTCTATCATACTTTGGATTTAATGGCCTAAAACATTTCAATCGTCTAACATTTGATCCAATGGGTCAGACATGGACACATTGACAACTAGGGGAGTTGTTTTCAAATAAGAACAACTTATGGCGTATATATATATATATATATATATATATATATATATATATATATATATATATATATATATATATATATATATATATATATATATATATATAACTTATATTATTTACACAAAATTCAACATAAGCATTCATATTTCATAAATTAAGAACGTGTAATATGAGTCTATAAAATTATTTGCTGGTTCTGTACCAATAAAAATAGAATGCATTGGTATGTTATGTACTCATACGTATGATTACATATATCTTTGTTTTAAATAATAATTTGAAATAAAAATATTATAGTTAGTATTGACAATTAGATTATTGGAGTATAAAGAAATAGATAATTTTGTAAAATAATATTGAAAAATATTATTGCATTAAAATTTGAGGAGATATGTTGAGGTGATAAAAGGTTAAAGAGATAAATAAAATTATGATATTATAAGGAGGTGATAAACTCCAATTTTGAAAATAAAATAAAAAAACCTTACTTATCTAGATTAGAAATGAAAAAATCTTCTTTTATATTGCATATCTTATTCTCATGTTCCATTTAGTTTTTAAAATATTTATCACACTCTCACCTTTTAAATTAGAAAAATTATAGTGATATTGAAACACTTCCATTAATGCGTTTAAACATAAAATTAAATGTAAAAAATGTTCTAATAACCTCATAAGTTTTTAAGATTTAACAAGACATATAAATATCAATAAACATTAGACATCATACCCCACACATAATTTATGATACATATTTAAATAATATAATTATTTTAATATAATTTTAAACTTTATCTTGAAATATTTATATTTTAATGTGGAATGTGTTAAAATATTATAATATTAAAAAACCAATTTAAACTTATGCTTCATATTTACATAAAAAAAAATTTGCTTCATTAATTATTTATTTAAAATGTATATCTGTTATTTAGAAAGAAATAATAATACAATATATTACAGTAGTAAATAGTCTTTATTATTCATCTCTTTTTTTTCCTTTTTAAATTAGAAAATATATATAAAAAAAAAAACATTTAACATAAAAAACGAGAAGATACATCGTAACTTTGAAAAAAAAAAAAAACAAGTATTCATGAGAAGTAGCTAACTAAATGCTCAATTATATTAATAATAGAATAGAAAAACCTCAAATATGCGATTACATCATGATTAACTCTATCTCGTCGGGAGAAAGGGCACTATTACCATCTTGTTTAGTATGTTACTTTTATAGCCAGGGTTTTGCAAATATGTAATAAGGAATGTAAATGCACCATTGCTAAAATGCATTAAGGAGTTGCATTGTTCATAAAAACTGAAACGCACATGGTTTTCTTTTATTGTTTCAAAATTTTGATTTCATCTCGGAGCTTCAATTTTATAGATTATAATAGAATGCTATAATTTGAGTATTATACTTTTTCGTGTCTAGGTGGTGTCTAGGTGGTATAAACTAATTCAAAAACGTTTTGAGGAAGGTGATGTGTTAGGTCTCTGTAGTTTGCAAGATTGGAAAATACAAACACTGTAGAGCCTACATCAAACCACTTTGGAATCTGAGGACCTAGCCATCCTATATTCAGAGAGAGATCTCTCTATGTATGTGTTTTCAAAGAGTATTTCTTTCAGCTTAAGTATGATTTTAGGCTAGTTATGAAGGATAACGTTTTGTTTGTTTTGTTTGGGTAGGATAACATGAAGATGAAGGAAGTCTATATGAAGGGTGAAGGTGTGAGTAGTTGAAAGAATGGTTCAGCTGATAAAATAAGCAAGGATCAACATCAATCCATTGGGCTATAGAGTCATAAGAGGAATTAATTGCACAGCAAGTCTCAAGAGTGGTCCATGGGGCAAGTCATCTATGTCAAAGGATCTCCTTAGGTTGATTTTATGGAATGAAACAGTAAGAGTGTTGTGAAAGAAATAAACACACAAGAAAAACAAAGAACAACCTAAGATCAAGTAAGTACTTTTAAACTAGCTTGCTTTTGGCATGCACTTAATTGAAGGACACAAAAGTAACCTAAGATTAGGTAAGTTCTTTTAAACTAGCCTTCTTTTGATATACTTTCCAAAGAAAACATTAAAAACAAAGAAAAGTTTAAGATCAAGTAAAGACTTTTAACTTAGCCTGTTTTCAGAATACTCTTAAAGGAAAACATTCATGATAAACATAAAAAAGTAGTCTAAGATCAGGTAAGCACTTTTAATCTTGCTTGCTTTTGACATACTCTTAAGGGAACTTTTCAAAGCAACTATTGGAGAAGAAACTAGAGGACATGGCTAACCATAGATTTTTCTAGCTCAACTTTAATTAGTAGACTTTTCAAGAACATTTAAAGACAATATCTCAAGTTGTACTCAAGAAACATGGGGTTACCAACACTTCACTAGTTATACTCTATTGAATTACCTTCAAAACACAATTAGATGAAAACATAAAGGATAAAGATTTATGAGTGAAATTTAGGGTACTTCAGAAGTAAATCCTAATCCATATTTGCCGTTCTTTATCAGAGAAAACGGACAATATGAAAACACAAAGAAAAACGACAATTACAGTAAGAAACACATCACCATTGACATAGACTAGGATCCCATAAATCAACTATTGTATTTGATGTTCAAAACAGTTACAATCTTCAAGTCTAGTGGGTCTTTACAGCTTCCAACTTCTCATCTCAACTTATGTATCTTCAATTTCTACAAAGCTACAACATACTTCAACAACTATTTACATTCAACAAGTATCCAAAGACCAACCTGTATACTGTCTTCTAGAGAAGTATTTATAGAAAAAATGATGAGGTGGAGTGAAAGAAAGGCCTATCTGTTCAATTAATGCAGAGTAAGTGCTTCTCAGCCTTTGAAGGGCCAAATGGAGAATTTTTCTGATGTTTTAACTCTGTTAATTCATTATTACATTAAATTTTATCAACTTCAGTCACTTTTGTTGACTTTGGGGGCTTTTGGTAGCTGGTAATTACTTTCTGAGTTTTCTTTTCAAAAATATCTTTGACTATGTTATTAATTTGTATTCTTTTTAGGTGAAATCAGCTGGCAGGTGGCATTCTGAGGAGTAATAGCCTCAATGATGTGGCATTTGAAGGCTCTCTTAGTTGATTTGTCAATTTTTGTGGCTTTAAACACTGATTTAACTTTGATTCTGTGCTTTAAGGCTTTATAATCATTTTTGGGCCTTTAACCTTTTCTGCTAACTGTATTCATTGTTAAATATCTCTTTTTCTTTGGCTTTCGGCCTTTCTGTCTTTAATTCACTGTATTTAACCTTTAATCTTGCTTATTAACCCTCAAACTATCAGGTTAAACCTTTTAATCTTCAAACTTTGCGCTTTAGCCCTTTAATCTTCAAAATATTTCGCTGACCTTTCCCTTTTTTGCTGTGTACAGGTGGCTTTTAGTGCGTTGGAGGGTTTTAGCTGCGGAACCAATGCTTCATGAAACACTGATTAAGACATGAAATTCTGCCCCCGTTTTGTCCCTTCTGCTTTTGATAGAGCTCTAACGATCATCACCCTCAGTCTCTGTCCCTTTATTGGACCGTGGGACGGCTTGGTGTCATAAAACCGCCATGAAACCTGCAACAAAACACAAATTATTATAAAATACTGCATTATGTGGGTGAAACTGCTTTGAAGGCTGGCGAAGGGAAAAAGGAGCTTATGCAGAGGAGCAGGAGAGATTTTATGGAGAAAACCTGTGAAAACCAGGTTTAAAATTTCATATCGCGCGAAATTGCAGATTGGTGGTTTTGCGAAAACTGCGAATGGTTTTCGTGTGACTCTCAGGTGGTAAGTGGTTTTTGTTTGATCGAATGCGATCCAAACATAGGACGATGCATGGCTTCTGCAAAACCAACAGTCTCGCGTGGGTTTTGGTTGTTACTCGGCGACGAAAGTTATGCGGAAAACAGTGCTGACCGTTGGATGAGGCGAGGTAGATCCAACGGTGGAGGGATGAGCGCAATAAGGAAAGGTTCTTGGGCGAGGAATTAGTGGAATCCAGGTGGCTACGAGTGATTGGATGGGAGCTTTGCGTAGTAGATGGTAGGCCATATGCTGGCATAAGAAAATTTTTTTGGTAGTGGCGGTGTTTATAATGCGGAAAATATGATAAGAAACAGAGGAAGGGGACTAATGAAGTGAGGAGGAGGAAAGGGAAGGTGTGGTTTCATGGGGGAAAGGAACCGGGGGCGAGTTGTGAAGGGCTAGGGTAAGAGGGCTAAGAGTAGGGGTGAGAGAGGGAATGCGATGACCGTCAGATCAATAAGATCGACAGTCAAGATCGCTCGGGGGATATGGATAGCGTAGCAGGTAAAATACAAAGGAAAAGGTATTTTATAAGGGGCACTGGGGGTAAATAATAGTGAAGGGGAGGGGGCTAAGAATAAGGAAGGGAAGGGTCTGATGGAGGGATAAGGGACCAGGGGCAAAGAAAACAGGGGTTGATCGCCTCGGAAGGGAAAAAAGGAATGCGGGAGGAAATGAATAAGGGATGATGTGATGGGGGCTATAGTTTAGGGCAAGGGTATGGTCCCGTGGGGGAACGAGTGACCCAGGGCCAAAGGTAAAGGAGCTAATCGCATCGGGATAGAAAATTTTGCAAAGGAAAATGTCGGTATATAGAGGAAACGTCGATGCGATAAGGTCAGAGGGGTTTAGGCACTTGGTCATAGCGCTGCGTCTTATGGCCGAAAGGGCAGAAAAACTTAAGCCCTCAGGGGCTTAAAGGCTTAAAAGGGGTGGAAAAGGTTTTTCAAAGGTTTTATGTGTTTTTTGTGGGTTTTCATGGTTTTTTCGAGTTCCGATAGATAAAAGGGAGGTTTTTAAACCATAAAAATGATTTTTTATGAGTTTAAAAGGTATTTTTGGAGGTTTTTTGGGAAAATGAAGGATAAATGAGAGAGGAGAGGGAATTTTTACAAGTAAAATGAATGATATTGGGGCAAAAATGGGGCAAATGAAATGATGAAAATGAGGTTTTTTAGGAAAAAAATTTCTTCGGGAACAACAGGATTTTGAAGGATCTTTTGAAGGGAACAGTAGTTAAGAAACAACAGCTTAGGGAACAGTAACGAGGGAACAACACTTAAGGAACAACACTGTTAAGGATCAACACTTTTAAGGAACAACAGGTTTGAAGAAGTCACAAATTTTGCATGATTAATTTGTTTCTTGAAGACTGAAGCCCTGTTTTAGCCATCATTTGCTATGACAAAAATTTACTGATGGCTAACACGATGAACGTGGGTTGAAATTAGTTCAAGCTAATTTGAGGCCTTTAACGTTGCCAAGGAAAAAGGACAATATTGCAAAAAAAAAATGTATGAATGTAGAAATGGGCTTTTATTTGGCGTTTAATGTCTAGTCCCTTTGAGTGATTTCTAGTATTTGTTTATGAATATTCAAACCCATTCTTGTTCTTCCTCCTAATGATGTACAAGTGATTTAGTGTGAGTTTACTAAAGTTGAGAACGAATTTTATACAACTTCATATAGAAGATCTAAGGAAAACACTTCTATGATCCATGGAAAGGAAATATAATAATAGTTTTGATTCTTGTGATTTTAGTTTGACTTAAAAAATCTATGGTGTTTATTTCTATTTACAAGATATAGTTTGATCAGTTTGTTGAACAAAGAAAATTTCTTCAAAATTATGCATTTCTTATGGAATTTCTTTTGAGGTTGTGCCAATTGTGAACATCCTTTTCTTGTCATATGGTAAGTTCTACTTTAGAATGTCCTTTGTAAAATGATTTTTATTGTCTTTTGTAAAATTATTTTTATTGAAAAACAATATGTTGAGCCGAAAGATCAAGAGTTTTTTTAATTGTCTTATGAGCAGTTAATTTGTTCTAATTGCTAAGTTATTAACATCTAAGGTGATACACAACATTGTTCTAATTTGAATAGGATGGCATGGATTTCGATTTTGTTTTTCTACAAAGCCCAATGTGTGTTATTGGATATTCTAGTTATGTACCTTCAAAAGCTTACATTGAAGAAGTGGTCAATGAAATTAGTGAGTGCCAAATTTGTCTGGAATAAGTTGAAGATGTAATCATGGTCGGTTGTGTACATCATATGCGTCATCAATGAATACTAGCAAACTGGTGTAACTCTTTGGGTAGTGGTTGTATTGCTTGTGCTAATTCTAACTAATTTTCTTTTTATAATTAGATTAATTAGTTTATAGACTATTATTTATTATTAGTTTTTTTTTTTTTTTTTTTTTCTTCGCGAAACAAGCTACACAAAA
Source organism: Pinus albicaulis (assembly GCA_034641835.2). Lineage (NCBI taxonomy): Eukaryota > Viridiplantae > Streptophyta > Pinopsida > Pinales > Pinaceae > Pinus > Pinus albicaulis. Next base: position 553,943,556 of record CM076571.1, read on the forward strand.
GTCACAGTGAGCTCACTCGAACAAATTTGGATTCAATATTGGTGTCACACATTCCAAATAATTGCATAATACATCAAGGAGCTGAAGCGAGGAGTCAATGAATTGAATAGGGATCTCGTCGCAGAACTGGAGGTCCATCAATGGGAAAACGTTGGCAGAGAAGCCAATTCGGACATGGATTCAGTGACTAGGTTGCCCATGGTGTTCATTGGCCACTGAATTTTTGACGATAGTCATGATCTGGAGGCTGTGGGAGAGTACCAAAGAACTATTTATTGAATGTTAAGTAGTACCGATTATTTACTGAATGTTAAATAGTACGAAGGATTTTTTAAGATAATATTCAATTTTTCAGATGCTCAATCTCTTTTAACTGATTTGCTTTATTTTCTTTGGGCTGTGTAAATTCAATGGAATGTTTATAAAAATAAAATTACGTAAATAAAGGTATTTATTTTATTAATAGATAGGATAATATCATATCAATTTTTTTTATAAAATTAAAAAATAAATATGAATTATTATTTAATTTTTTAATAACACAATTTTAATATTTTTTAAAATTTATAGTTTGAAGAATAGAAAAATATTAAATAAAAAAGTTTACATAAAAAATAATAACAATATATACAAATTCATTTTTATAAAATGCTCTCATTTTATAGATACATAAAACAAGAGTCGCCTCTTATAGACACATAAAACAAGAGTCACTTGAAGGTATGTATGTAACTACTTATTTGCATACATAAATTATTTGGTTGAAATTATATGTATGTATTTAGTTCATTAAATTAAAGTAACAAGTATGAAGATGAAATTATTTGAAATATAAAAATTTCATTTGAATTTAAATTTAAATTTAAATTATATTTTTATATGCTTCATTAACTTAAAGTAATATGTAAAAATAAAATTATTTGAAATATAAAAATTTAAAATTATTTGAAATACAAAAGTCTAATTATTTGTATTTAAATTTCAATTATATTTTTATTTTAAAAATATCTATAACGTCTAAATAATTAATTTTAGATAATTTATACAAAAGTACATTGAAATGTATTTGTCACCTCTTCTAATATATAATTTTTAATTTAAAAATAAAATATAAAATTTTATTAAGATGTCATATTTTATTTTTTATTTTCTTATTATTTTTTATCACCCGCCCTTGAAACCAGTTATTACGACGTGGCTTTATTATGTATATGAAAAGTTTGTCATCACAGTTGTGAAATAGGTTGCTTGTACCAATAATTGAAAGTAGTTGTGAAATAGGTTGCTTGTATCAGCGGTTTATCAAATTACTTTGATAACATTAACATCAGAAACGATGACCAGAAGATACACCATAACGTTGACACAAACCAAATAGTCAAAAGTAGCTTAATGCTCATTTAGATTAATAATAGACTAGAATAAAACTCAAATATGCGATTACATCATGATGAACTCTATCAATAAGGAAGTAAACTAAACATGCTGAAATATTAAGATGCTTTCGGAAGTACAGTAGAATACATATTGTAAAAATGATTTAGCACTTGATTGCTTCAATGACTTTAGTTACAGTGCCCTTCCTCCCCACGATTTTAGAGACAGAAAAACCGGCTGCTTGGAGTAGTTCAGTCCATTGTTTTCGGGTCCTTTCGCCACCTCCCGGTAAACAATTCAGCATAATAGCATCCACAACATTGGCAGATTCTATCATGTCATAGCCTTCCGTTAAATCCAAGACAGCCTCTGTTAATATCAACTTTCCTTTGTGTGGAACAGACTGGTAGCAGTTGTGCTCAATCTTATATAATATTTTGACCTTTCTACATATGCTGTAGCGCTATTTTATAGAAGAAGAACTCGACACTCTACCCATAGAAGAGAAGAAATACTCTACCCACTTAATATTTATTCGCGCCGAAAACCATGACTTGATTTCAGAGTCGGTATCAGATCCTTTAATTCCAAATCCACCACAGTTTACTAATAAAAGAAATTATTCGTCGGCCTGATTTTTTGACTTATTCGGTCTGATTTTTTTGACTTATTACGTATTCGTTGAAATTCGATTAATCGCCCTTGACCACAAATTAATTCACCAATATGCAAAGTGATGATATGATTATTATTTTTTGACTTATTACTTATTCGATCATAGGTTGAAATTCGATTAATTGCTCTTGACCACAAATTAATTCACAAATATGCAAAGTGATGATGATGATTATTTTTTGACTTATTCGTCGGCCTGATTTTTTGACTTATTCGGTCTGATTTTTTGACTTATTATGTATTCGTTGAAATTCGATTAATCGCCCTTGACCACAAATTAATTCACCAATATGCAAAGTGATGATGATGATTATTTTTTGACTTATTACTTATTCGATCATAGGTTGAAATTCGATTAATTTCCCTTGACCACAAATTACGATTACGATGCGGACGACGACGACAGTGGCGGCGGCGGTCTCTTTAATTTGATTTAAGATTTTACTCCTATGCTCAAAAAACTTGGAGAGAAGCCTCTCGAGCTCACTATAATTTTCACATCTTAAAAGGCTAAGAAGGTCAATATTGCAACAAAGATTATGAAATTGAATTCTAATGTGGTTGTACATCAGGCATTTTAAAATGAAGTGATTTTCATCCTCGATGTTCATATTCTCACAGAGATGGCAAATCATTTCCATCCATGGTGTTTTAGGAAGTGTCCAACGACCTGTTTCACTATGGAGCTCATGAGAGTTCGTTCTAATCTTGGCGATATTAATTTTCTTTTTTGAGCTAGTTAAAAAAGAGAGATACTTTTGATTTTCTAAGGGGGTTGATGACCTTCTTATAATACTTCAATTTTCTTTTAGCTGCTAGATCTTTCTTGCCCCACATTTTTTCTTTGTACTTAGAAGTAACAATTTTTTTAATGTTATTGATGTTTTGCAATGCAACATTTTTGTCGATCTCCCAATGGTTTAACTAGACCTTAGGTGTCTTTATACCAACCTCGTTTAAGCTTTAAGTGATTTTGGCTATAATTTAAAGCTAGCTTAAGAATTATATGGTCTCCTATGCTACTGAGCTTGTGCTTGTACAACAAAAGCCTAGTCATAGCTAGGCTCTCCATAGGGGAAAGACCCACTTCTATAAGAAAAATTAGAAAATCAATATATTTTATTTTTTAAGTTCCTATTTATTCACCTCTTGATTGGTGCAAAGAGGTCGGGTCTTATTAAACCATCATTATTTCCGCCGCCGCTGGTGTCATAATAGTACCTGTCATCGCATCGCTCAAAAATACTCGGTTCTGTTTTCTGTCCTTATTATGTGATATCCACGCCTTAGGTTATATTAAGTGATGCTTATATTTTAGGTCAATATTAGTTGGATACGTGTCGCAATTGTAGCGCGTCAGCCTCCAGATCAGAAGGTTCACGTTGGGTTCAAACATATTCCATACTTTACAAGTGGCTTTGGTGCCATGTTTCCCGAGGCTATGACATGTTTTGAGCTTGGGTTCAAATTCATGATCCTATCTCATATTAATAATCTTTTTATCATTTTTTTTTAATCGTCTCTCGTTCGTTTGGTTATCGGTTCAAATTTGTCTATTAATTATTTTTTTTATCTTCTTTTGTTTTGGATATGGATTCAAATTTCTATATTTATTAGTTTTTATCATTTTTTTTTTAAAAATTAGTAGAAACCTTGAATCTTGTTTTTATTAAATTAGTTGAGAAAACTAGTAAATGACATGAATATTGTTAATTATTTGTGTATTAAAATATTATGTTTTTTTTTTCAATGAAATGAGGTTAGAAAACTAGTAGATGCAATGAATGTTGTGAGATATTAAGATTCATGGTTTTCAACCTGGAGAAGGTTTTGGAAAATGATGTTTATTTTAAAGGTTAATATTTTTAATTTTATAAATAGTTTGTATTATATTTTATAAATTTATTTTTATTTTATGATAGTAGGAATAATGACCAATATGGTATTATATAGTTTAGTTTAGATATTTTATATTATATTTTCAAAAAAATATTTATTTATAAAATTTTATATTAATAATTAGGGAATGATTGTGATTTTTCTCTTTCAAATTATTAAATTTATAAAAGTATGTTTTTTTAATTAATATATAGAAAATATATTTGAAAAATTATTTGTATAAAAAATCAATATAATTAAAATTAGTTATAAGTTTTAGATAATTTTATAAAGTATAAGTACAAAATGGCTAATTAGTTCTTTAAAAAATGACTAAAGTTTGCATATAAACGACTATTTTTCAGTCGGTGATTAATAGTAGATAATTTACTGTATCTTATAATGCGATCAACTTTTGGTCGTTTTTAGCTTAGTCATTAATTGTTTATCTCAATTTTGTTGTCTAGTTGTATATTTGGTCATTAATTTGGTCAGTAATTTAGTCACTGATTTATTCATTAATTTTGTCATTGATTTGATCATTAATTTGGTCTTTGATTTAGTCATTTATTTAATCTTTGATTTGGTTATTAATTGTCACAATTAATGACCAAATATATTACTATATGATCACCGGAGAAAACCAATTAATGACCAAAGAAATATGACCAAAATGTTGGTTGTGTTATAAGATATTGTGAATTAGCGACTAATAGTCATATATATGCAAATTTTAGTCATTGTTTGAAACCAATTAATGACTGAAGAAATATGACTAAATTTTACTCGTGTTATAAGATATTGTAAATTAGCTACTAATAGTCGTATATATGCAAAATTTAGTTGTCATTTGTAGTTACAAAATTATCATTTGTGGTAGTCACTTATTCATTGTATAAACGACTAATTTAGTAGTTTATATTCATTTCATTTACTTTCATTAATAATCATTATAAATGACTAATTTAGTCGTATATTCATTTTATTTGTATTCATCATTAATCAATATTAACTATTAATTTAGTATTTTTAAATTGATTTTGTGTTCATTATTAATTAACATAAATTAATTTGTATGATTTTTAAAATGTCATACAATGTGCATATTCATCTAATATAAAAACACAAAGTCACATATTTTAATTACAATACTAAAAACACTGTTACCGATGAAATAGGCAACCTAACCTGAAAACGGGAACTCTAGCCCAAAAAGACTAAAAAAAAACGAAAAAACACCCCAAAAACAAAAAATGTGTATTTCATAATGCACTTGGTTTTTTTTAAAGGTCAAATTTCAACATTTTATAAAATTATGCTAAAAACAAAATTGTTTCTTGAAAAATGGATTGAAAAAACACACTCAAAACAAAACAAGTAAATGTTGGAATAACAAAAAAAAAATTGTGTCATATTTTTTACATTTTTAAAAATAGAAATAACATTTTTTAATTTTTAAAATTCAAACATTAAAAAAAACCAAAAATAAATAATAAATAATAAATTTAAAGATCAAAATTTCAAAATATATAGAAATAAAAAAATAAAAATAAAAACAAAATAAAAATATTAAATTAAAAAAAAAATAATAATAAAATAAATTATAAAAAATAAAATATAGAAATTAAATTTAAAAAAGAAAAAGAAAATGTTTATTAAATAAATAAATAAAAAATTTAAAGAAATATATTAAATTTTAATAAATTTAGAACAAATTAGAACTTTCAAATAAAAATTAAAAAAAAAAAAAATATTTAAATTAAAAGTAAACAAATGAAAAGTTAATTAAAAATAAAATACAATAAAAATGTTAAATTAAAAAGCAATATATATTAAAAAAACAAATAAATTTTAAAAAATAAATTAAATTTAAATTATATATATATATATATATATATATATATATATATATATATATATGAACTTAAATTAAAAAAATATATATTAGATTTTATTAAATTTTAAAAAAAAAATTTAATATTAAAATAACAAATTAAATTTAAAAAAAATTAAATTTTAATAAATAAATGAATAAACAAATAAATTTTGAAGTAAAAAATAAATTTTAAATATAAAGAAAAAAAAAAAAACATTGTTAAAATAAAAAGTTAAAAAACTTTAAAAATCAATTAAAAATGAAAAATTGAAAAAAAAAACAAATTAAATAAAATATATTAAATAAAAAATAAAATTAAAAACAAATTAATTTGAAAATATTAAGTTTAGTTAAAAAAAAAATCTAATTTTGAATACACAATTTTAATTGAAATAAAAAAATATATAAAAATTTTATGTAATTATTATAATAATAATAAAAAAATATTAAATTCAAATAAATAAATAAATAAATACAAAATTTATTAAATTTTAAAAAATTAAATGAAAAAACTAAACATAAAATTTAATAATAAAAAAAAATTTGAAAAAAAAAAGTCAATTAAATTTAAAAAAAATACAAAATTTAATAAAAATTATTAACAAAATTTAGAAAAAAAAATTAAAAACAAAAAAAATGAATAAAATTAAAAAAAAAAATTAAAATTAAAACAAATTAAATTTCAAATATAAAAATTAAATTAAAAAAAAATATATTAAAAATAAAAAAAGAAAGAAAGAATTTTTTGATCATGGTGGCGCCACCAATCGACCTGACGTCCAGGTGGCGGCGGAGGCCGATTCCCGGAATCGGCCTCCCGCGGTGGGAGGGTGATTCCAGGAATCGGCCTCCCGCGGTGGGAGGGTGATCCCTGAAATCGGCCTCCTGCTGCGAAAGACCAATTGGCGGCCCCACCATGATCAATTTTTTTTTTTTTTTCCTATTAATTTTTAATAATTTTTTATTTTAGCTTTCCTTTTTAATTTTTAATATTTTTTAATTCGTAACATATTTTTTTTATTTTGTTTTTAATTTTTAATGTTTTTTTTTTTAATTTGATTTTTTTCTTCTGTGTTTTTAATTTTTTAATATTTTTTAATAATATTTTTTAATTTAATTTAATTTTTTTAATTTTCAAAAATTAAATTTTTTTTTTAAGAATTCAAATTTTTTATTTTAAATTTAATTTGTTATATATATATATATATATATATATATATATATATATCTATATATATATATATATATATATATTTCCTGGAGTGATGTTTGTTAGTCCTATGGGACAATCGTACGCGTGAAAGCGCTTCCACTTATCGAGCGTGGTGGCCACATGGCTCTCCACGGCAATTTTAATTGCGCCTTCATTGCGCCTGCAACCTCATTCAATGCTCCTCCATGCCGGCGCCTTTATAGTTTTGTTTCGCCTGGTATGCACATTATGGAAACCGTCTCTCTGCTCGACTCACTGTTCGACGAGCTCTTCGCCTCCCTCCGCGTCTGTATGGTGCCCTTGGCCGGTGCGTTCCCTGTCCACTGTGCTGAGCCAAGCGCTCGCACAGTCACAGGCCGGCGCTGCTCGTTATATAGTTGTATTGAGTTCTTACCTGGTGTCCACTTCTCTAACATCAAGTTTTGTTCTGGTGCGACCGCTGCCCCTCAGCCTAGTTCTAACCCGTCTGTCGCTCTGTATCCTTGTGGTCTGCCTCTGTTAATTCCCAGCTCTTCTGCTGAGCCAGCTGCTATCCATACTGAAGTGCCTCCCGACGCCGAGCCTACCATGCCTCGACTCGCAATGGGTGACAGATGCCCTGGTAGGGTGAAAATTTCAGCTGCCCACCTGGGAGCGCCTCTTCCGAAACAGAATTGCTCTGAATTCCTTTTGATTACTTGTCGTCGCTCGCCTCCTTCAAAGATGAAGCTCCCATTTACCGCCTCTCACGTTCCACCGCTTCGCCGCACGCCTTCATCCGCTACACTAACGCGCGTGAGTTGAGGTTCGACACCTTCAACCGCCCTTCAATTATCGCGTCTATGGGCTATCATTACTTGCAGAGAGGATGCCACCACTGTCTCCTCTGGAATGTTCCACCGACTCTGCTCCCACCCCCACCCTTACTGGCCGCGCCTCGTCCACTTCGGCTAAGCACCTTCATGTTGGCACTCAACCAAGCCTCGATGTCACAGCCCAATTCCCTCGTGGTCTCTCTCGCAGGAACTACGGCGAATCAGTGGCTTATGGCTGGCGATATGGATGCTGATGCGGATGATCCCGAGGACTACTTCGGTTGCCCAATAGTGGAGGAACAGCCTTCTCCCGTCACCTCCACCTGACTCAGCAATGACTTGGAGCAGTATGGTCTTTGATCTTGCTTATTTTTGTAGCGATGCTAGTTTTCTTCATTACATAGCAGCTCACTGGTTTCCGTTTATGATAGTGCTAGCTTTTTGTTACTGTGTCATTATAATCATAACTATTCCGCCGGTTTCCCTTCACAAGGGCGGTGAGACTGCTTTTACAGAGCTGGTTTCCCTATATGGGCAGCTTCTTTTCAGAACTATGCTTGACTTTCAGGCCCAGTTTCAGGCTAACACAGCTGAACTGCGGCAGTTTTGTACTATTACTTATACATAAATAGAATTAGCTCAATTTAGAAAATATATATATATATATATATATATATATATATATATATATATATATATATATATATATTTTAAATTTTGTTTTTAAATTTAATATTTTAGATTAATTATCTTTTAAAATTTAAAATTTATTTATTAAATTTATTAAATTTTAATTTAATTTAAGTTTTTTTCATTTTTAAAATTTATAGATTGTCTCATTTTAAAAAAAAAAGGAGGTAAATTTATGGATATTTGTTTGTTAATTATTTGCATGTGGGTTTTTTCATTTTTTTTGTTTTTTTAATGATAGTTTTTTTTTTTTTCTTTTTTTTCTTTTTCTTTTATTTTAATTTTCTTTTTTAATTTTAAATTTTGTTTTTTTTTTTAATTTTTTTTTTGTTAATTTTAAAATTTGTATTTTATTTTCTTATTATTATTATTATTTTAATTTAAATTTTTAAATTTAATTTTTTTTTTTTTTTGTATTTTATTTTTTTATCTAAATTTTAATTTTGTAATTTTAATTATTTTTAAATTTTCTATTTTAAATTTATTTTTAATTATATGGTTTTTTTAATAACTTAGAAAAAAATGTTTTTCATGTTTTTTATTTTTTTATTTTTTTGGTTAATTTTTGTTTTTTTACTTTAAATTATGTGTTTTTTTTTAAATTTTGTCATTTCTTTTGATATAATTTTCGAATATTTTTTATTGGTTTTTTTATTGTTTATATATATATATATATATATATATATATATATATATATATATATATATATATATATATATATATATCTTTTATCTAAGTTTTGTGTTTTATTACCAACATGAAAATCACCACTTTAAAAAAAAAAAGTTGATGCTGCATCAATACGTTTCAAAATTAGCATGAAAATCACTAACATTTTAAAACAAATATTCATACTTCATAAATAAAAATATTAGAGTGTCAAAAATGTGCACAAGAAAAAGGGGTGATTCTGCATGACCACTTTTCAAAATCGAGTGCTTTTTATGCTACCAAAAAAAAGTAGATAACAGTGCAGTTACTTATTTCATCTGTAACAGTGTTTAAACAATATCAAGTGCAACTATAAATTATATTTCAACCACATAAATTATATTATATGAAATGTTAAAGTATTACAATATGATTTTCCAACTTAATATTGGTTGGACTACAATTTACACATGAAATGATGTTTCATCACTTGAAACATTATCGTTGTGTTTTCAAGGCATTGCAGGTGAAATCACCAACTCTGAAGACTTGACCATCAGTCTTTATATGTGTGTATTATGTAGGATATTGGCTCTAAGAGTATCACCAGACCAGTTCTCCTCTCTCTCTTTTTGCATTTGTCGCTCCAATGGTATTTCTCCCCTCTTTTTTCAATTTATGCTTCTTACCATCAATATTGAGTTCATTATCTCAAAACAAAAGAAGATACAATGCAGTGTAAAATATGAAAGACAATGAACACTAGAATATAAACTAAATTAGACTATAAATAATATATACAACATATACCTCAAAATTATCAGTGTCAAAGCCTTTTTCTCCATACAAGTAAGAAACTCGAACAAATTATCTTCATTGGGGAGATAATTGCCACAATAATGTGGCCAGATAACCTATATAAATAAAGCAAATAAAACATCACCATATATAGAAAAGAACACCTTAGTGATTTAGTATTCAACTTTCAAGAAAAGCTTAGGAACAATCATGTCAACTATGTTATATGCTAAAAAGCTCAAGCTGTAAATAGCTTGTGAAAACAAATAATTTGAGGTGTGATGTTTAATCCCTGTCATTTTATTCACAAAAACATTTCATTTTCTAACGCATGAACTTAGTCAAGTATATAAATAACATGTACTCAAATAACAACATGAAAGTAGCTTTTTTTGATAGTCATGAAAATATTTTAACATAAAATAGCTATAAGGATTCCAATAAATATAGTGTAATACTAATTTCATCTTCAAGCTTTGGTTTTTGTTTAAATGGACATGGTACTAAGTATTTTCAATTTCATAGTTAAAAGACAAGAAAATAGAAATAAATGTCCAAAATATAGTCAAACAATAAAGAGAGGATATCATGGAAGGGAAATTGCAATTATAAAAATTTTGTTTACCTATCCACCGATGTCGTGTCTGGCATTCCTAAAGAATTTGCTTGCCCAAAATAACCATGAAGTGAAATAATCACAACATTAGAAACCATAGGAAACATTTCCAAAGTCAATGGCTTAGGTGTTTAAGCGATCTCTAACAACGAATGAACCATATCCAAGACGTGATATGCATCATCTCCCCATCCTTTTTCCAATCACATTTCCTGTAACCTGCCCACCGTAGAGTCAAGTAAAAATCAAGCACAGACATTTACATTTGTTTTTATCTTTTATATCTATAAAATTTGAATCTGATTTGTTTCATGAACATATTAATTCATATGTAAAGCCTTCCTGACATATGAGAAAGTATCAATCAAATAAGACATCAAAAAAATCGACCTCGATGATGTCCTCAAACAATTTCTACAATATCAATATTTTTCTTGTTGTGATATCTTGGGTAGAAAAAAGAACATATCTACAAAAGAAAAATGCATATATTACTTATGGTCAAACTTTTTATATGGTGTATTCTTAAGCAATTTTTTAAGATGTTCCTCCACCTTTACCGAAGCGAATTGTAGCTTGGTTAAATTATGTATCCTTTCATTGAGGATCAATTTTTTCAAGATAAATGTCACACATTATTCTTTCCGATTTCTCAAGATGCTACATATGAAAAATTGAAAGTCGCATAAAACCAAGAACAAACTATTCTAACCAAAACAAACAAACAAACAGTGTCTCTAATAAAACTTCATTATAATATTATAAAATGAAAAGAGAGTGGACCATTTTTGTTGTTTGACTTTGCCTATTTTTGTTATGAAAGTGCTCGAGGTTCAAGAACCAAAAAGTGTGAGCGAAGTTGTAAATGTGAAAAAAATATGTTGACTTAATTTGTAGACTTCTTCAAAATGATGTGAATGATGCCATTTTCGGATGTGGTAAATCTCATAATAAGAAATGGCATGTATTCTAATAAATTTCATTGCAATGACTACCATGGGCCTCCACGGGTTATAGGTCCTCAGTAGGTTAATCTTGATGATGAAAGAGAGATGACAACGATAAGTATGGGTGGTCCTAGTTTTTATGGTGGATATCTTCAAACCAATGAACCTAGGTTCTGACATGGAAAACATGGATCTGGTCTTCAGCCCATTTCATTCTATCATACTTTGTCAAGACTCAAGAGGAAATAATGGTCCTTCAGCTTATAATAGGGTTTCTTTTGAGGTTATAAATAAGAATTATCCAAATCAAATGGATTTTTGGGCTCCGAGAGATATGGATAATTTAAATGATAACAATTATATGTTTTTTTCCCAAGATTCAAATGTAGGGATACATTTTTTGGATTTTACTAATAAATAGAACGAGAGAAATAATCCATGATGAGAATCTACTGGTCATTGTGATTAGGGAAACAAACGGCGATAATAAGTCTATTTAGGTTCAAATCAAAGATGGTCTTGATTCTTGTAGCTCCTCAATTGTTGGTAGTTTTTAAGGTAGGAATTTCAGTTCTTCAAGGGTGGGGTCCTTCAACATAATTGCATCTAGCATGGTCATATCACCCAAAAGCAAAACATAATCAACAAAAAGTAAATATGTCAAGTTTAGGGCAAATCCTATTTGTATAGTTTCCAAGCTTATAGTTCTTTTTGACTCTGTTATAACTATGTTGAGACCACCTACTCTACAGTTAAAAATGGCAAAGGATCCATTAGTCATATCTACCCATGGTCTCCTGTAGGAATGATAGAAGAATAGGTTGAGCCATTAATTAGAATTACAAATATATTGAGGAAATACAATTCATTATCTAGTTAACCAATTGCACATTGAAACCTATATGGATGAGTAACCCTAAACAAAGCCAGTTTGTCTATCATATGCCTTGGAAAGACAAACTAACATTGCTTGTAATTTTTTTTGTTTCATGTTATAAATTGCTTCTTGGTAAACTCCTATTCTGTAATGGATTTGTTTCCCAGGAAGGATGCAAAATTGTTCTAATGACATGGAATCAACTTAGTGAATTTTGACCCTACATGACCAAGGAACTCAATAGCCTTGGTCGCATCAACAATAGCATCCTCTAATGAAATATTATAGTCTCCAACCTAGAAACATAAAAATTATATATAGTTATAGTTCATAATTGCAAATGAACATAGATTGTAGCAGTCCTTAAATAAATTCAAACTTGAATAAGAACAAACAAAAAATTTCACATTATCCTTCAGTAAGATGTCATTGATTTAGCAAGAAAGGCTCGGATTTGCATAAATGTGTAAGTAGATTCCCCAGAAGATCAATTTCAACATCTTTCCTGAAAAAAGAATATAATGTCCAAAGCAAAACCATAGTTGAATGGAACAATGGTGCTTTAAGGTCATCTACAAAAAAAATTTCCTCCTTCAAATCTCTCACACTGGATGGTATGTCATGCAAAATTAAGAAAAATTCAGGGAAACTTGTCAAATTCTGTAAAAGTCATAATGAAAATGGACAGAAGCTTTGTAAAGGAATGCACCTGTAATATTTTTTTATTTCCATTTCATCCTTTTTCCTAAGTTGAACCTCAATGAGTTGTAAACTCAAAGTTCTTTGAGAAGAATGTTCTTACAGTTGAAATTCAGCATTTGAAGTCTTCCCACCTCTGTCACCTTATGAGTATGAATTCTTAAACTCTCGTATGTAATTATCCAAAACATTTCTTTCCTAGACACGTGATTTTGCAAATAAAGGATTTTATGCAGCATAAGTCCTTGTCAAAATTTCATCTCTCATACCAACTAGCATCTGGTCAGAACTCCAACCTGAAATCGGACCTGTACCTGTTTATCTATTACTCAGGATGTGAATGGTGGAATATCTGCTAGAGCACTCTTATCATATGGCAGAGGCTGAGCCCTCCATCTTATTCCCTTGCCAAGACCTCCTTTAGGACCAAGATTCAAGTGGCCATCATCAGAAGCTCTAAGTGTTGAAGGGCTTTGCATAGATTGGTTTTCAAATTGAGCCCTATCCACAATTAGAGCATCTTCACTGGTGAATCCATGGTCACGTGATCCCATATGGGGTTTTGGCCTTTTAATCCCACCCATAGGTGGAAGTGAACTCATCTGTGCACCTGCCATGTAAAGTGGCATCAGATGTCCTCTCCCACCATGATCAAGTGGTATCCCAAGTCTCCGACCTGAATGTCCCATATTGGTATCTCAAGAGTAGCCTCCCTGTCCATGTAGTTCTTGCACAACATCCCAATGCACTTCTTCTATTTTCTTGGAGCCCTCAACTTTCTTCCTTTGTTGCCATCCATTCCTCCTCAGATCAATCAAATCCTTCAACATGAACCTCAGCCTAGAGGGAAGCCTTGGTTATTGGACATTTTTGCCATCTTATTAAAGTGAGCATCATTATGTTCCTTAGCCTTTGAATGGTCAATCATATGACCAATAATGCTCATCAATTTGCACAAAGCTTCAAAATTTTCTTGCTCTGGATGTTGAAATTCACCAATTAATTTCTTGATGCATGCATGCATAATTCTTTCGATCAACACACTTTCTTTATAAAGATCACCAATAAATCTTATATTTCCTAGCATTCATCATCGTGTTGCAACTTTCTTCTGCTGAAAGGATTTTTTCACCACGCTCTTCTTCTTTCTCATCCTCTGCCTCTTCTCTTTCATCTTTTTCAAATTCTTCTTGAAATTTTTTCAAAAGAAATTTCTTGAAAACAACCTTCTCATTATCTTCATATAATTCTGGTATTCCTACCGGAAGCTGAAAATTGAATTTTGCATACGTTTCACAAAAAGCCAGCTCCATCAAGGCTTTGTCAAATATTTGAATATTATACCATGAATACATGATGCAAAGTCAATGTTCACTTCTTTGATCTATTCCAAAAATTTCTCAAATTTCTGGGGCATTAATTTATTAAGGATGGATTTGATTTGTCTTTATTTCAATTGATCCTCATCAAAAACCTTGCCCACTTCATATCGATTCTCTGATATATGAACTGTGGGCAGAGAAGGCTGTGGAGGAGGAATCAAACCCTTCTTTGAACCAAAATCACGCTTCCACCTACTAGCATCATAATTATTTCTCAGTAGTCCAACTTGTGGAAGTGGTGCTTGCACATAAGACCCTCGAGCAAGGATGACATTCATACTCTTTTTTGTTGCACAGGTATTTCTTGCAAAGCTAGTATTATAACCTTGGCCAGGTCGAAACATAGCAGAGGAACCACTAAGATCTGCAGCCATCCGCATATCGCATCCATCAACAAAAGCATGCACCAGCTTGGCCCATCTATCATCATCCAAACTGGCCATGAATGGATTGTAGCCAGTTTATTTTGTCCTGTTAATGGGCGTGAATCATTTGATTTGTTGGTTTTGCCTTTGAAGGTTGATGAAAATTAGATGAAATGTTACCGTATGACCCAGCTAGCATCAATGAGTAGAAATGCATTGGGCCTGAACCACTTAAAGAAATAGAACCTGAAAGTGGAGATCTGTATGTAGAGAATCGTGCTAATGGAGGAATGGAATCTTTAATTGATGACACAACATCAAAGATCAAAGCAATGAAATAAAATCATTGTGGAAAGAAATATGCAAAAATTGGTCATTTTTTGGATATCAAATATGCTCTAAGTATGGGCACAAACATGAGAGTTGAATTTTCAACTCTTTAGGCTCTTGCCAATGTGGTCAACCAAAAAGATGTCAAAAAACTAAATATTTTGGGGGATTCAAAACTTGTTGTGGATTGATTCTACGACAAAGTCAGCATAGTGGCCCCTCATTTGGCTCACATTTTGCAAGGTATCAAACAAGTCAACAAAAAGTTGGATTGTTTCTCTTGTGGCCACATATAGCATGAACTCAATACCCTAGAAAACAAGCTCTCCAACTTATTCCACAAGCGTTAGAATACCAAGAATATACGAATAATAATTTTGTGAGGGTTATTGAATTCCATATCTAGTTTTTTTGTCTCGCTTATTACTATATTTTGTGATGATATATGTAAACGATCCAATAATATTATCAGATTTTTTTTTGCTTTTAAAAGCTCGCACAATATATAATTGGAACAAACTTTTATTACTAGAAATCAATCAATTACTTCTACATACCACTAAAAGTGGAAAAATCTCTATAACCTTTGATCACCTTGAACATCAAGCACACTAATAACATCAACAATGGGGTTCTAATAACATCGCCAAAGATCCAAAATTGACAAAGCACAATTTAATGAGTATTGATTAGTCAAAATTACCATGTGGATCAACTACTCATGTTTAAATGATGGTATATTGGATTAGCTGTGGGTTGCACTTGCATTTGAAAGAGTGAACACAATGTGGATAAAGAACATTGAATACACTAGGAACCTCGACAATGGGGTTCTAATAACATGACCAAAAATCCAAAATTGACAAAGTAAAATTTAATGAGCATTGATTAGTCAAAAGTACATTGTGGATCAATGACTCGTGTTGAAATGATGGTATATTGGACTAGGCGAGTGTTGCAATGGCATTGGAAAGAGTGAACACAGCATGAATAAAGAGTCACTTGGAGAAGGAATACAAGGAATTGCAGTCTTGGTTGCACATACATGGATGGTAAAACAAGCAAGTAGAAGCATTTGCGACACCATAAAAATTGGCAACTCATTTTTTCTAAGAGACATCCAAAAGTGCATTTTTTTATAGGGAAAATTCTTAAAATCCTCCTTTCGGAAAATGCATCCTTCACATTAGGTAAAATTTTCCATCTAAATTTCCCACAAAGATATGTAGAGAAATGTTTCTTCAATCGTCCCAAAAAATGGGAAAAATAAAAAACCCTTTTGGGAAAATGCATTTCCCTCTATGTTTCACCGTATTTCCCAAAAGATATATGTGGAAAAATGTTTCTTGGAGAATCCTACAATAAATAGACACCTTGGGAACATGGGAAACATGGAGGTGCCCCCTCCCACCCTAAGGGACACATCCCTGCAAAAAAATGGTTTTTCATTCATCTAGTGGAATTTCTGAGTCATCATTTCTCATTTGTTTATGAATACAAAGATTATCATATACTGCTATGTTGAATGGTAAGAATGTGTCAACGCCCTATAAAAATAAGAGCTGCTTCGGATAGAATCAAGACCAAGGCCTCACAATTGGGACTAAACTTTCATAGTTGCAATATAAGTATGTGGACAGGAACAGAGTGGAAATTCATTATAATACGAAGACCTTACAAAACCATATTTTATTGATGATCAAAGAGGCTTCGGTATTTCACTTTCACTAAGCATAGCATATATTGTCATCTATTGGTAGGTTACATCTATAAGACCTCATTTACAGATACTTCCAAAAGTCTGCCTTGGAAAGATTACTTTTCTTTTAACAATCAAAGAACTTCTATAACAATTATTGTTGACTAGTGCAAAAGCATAGCTATGAAAGAATGGAAAGGTGTCGTGGGCTATATCTAACATGTAGAAATCAAGAGCTGAATAAGTAGAAAGTGATGTTATCCCAAATCATGGTGTAAACTGACAAGTATTAAACTTTTTCCACTTCATACTCTCACACTAGTGTGTTTGTAGAAAAAACTTGGTACTGTTGAAGGTATAACTACTACAATGTAAAAGAAAATATCCACATTGCAAAATTTTCAGTTTGAACCACAGATATGAACTTAAAACACATTTTGGATAAGAAATACATACTTGTTCAAATGCTGAGAAAAATTCCAGAAACTGCAATGCTGATCCAACATCATTTGACGAAAATTATATGCCTGCAATCAACTGCAATGGCTTCCCTTGTGGCAAAAATTATTTCATCCATCTCTTTCTTGTCTTTTCATTTCTTCTTGAAATTCACTTTTTCTTCACTGAAAATTAGATACAGAAATGGACTAATCATTGATCCCCTTGATATCTTGATCCATGTCAAACTAGTTTTTGGTGGTTTGCACCATACACCATTGAATGCCACATATGCATTTAGCACCAAATTTAAATTTTTTTACTAACTCCACTTTTACACTAGAAAATATAGCACCAATTGAGTATCCCACATTATCACCACTTTTACACTACTATTTAAAAAATAAAGATTTTTCAAATCATTTACAAATAGTGGTGCTAATGTGAAGCTAAATGACCCTTCTTCTTGTAGTGTTACATGCACGACACTACATGCATGAATAGAAGATGAATTTATTTATTATGGAAAAAATATATGCGTGGAAAAAATTATTGCATAAGCAGTGGTAGCATGCATATTTTGATATATGTCCCAGAATTAATACATGAACATATTTCCTAACAATTTTCACTAACGTGCTTGTTGGCTCGAGGGGTCTTGACCCAAGTTTGGATGTTCAAGGTTTTCCAACAAACCCCTATACTACTGGCCCTTTTGGCAGTGACCTGCTTGCGCAGGCCAAAGTCTCACTCAAAGTGGTATGGGTGGGTGTTGGAACCAGGTTTTCGCACCCTGGGAGAGGGTAGGTAAGTCAAGTAAATCTACGTTCACCCTGATCATGAACTGATACGGTATCACATAGCCTATATTCCCTTTGCATCCACGTGTGCTATAGAAATATTACTCACAGAAATCAATAGATTGAGAATTCATATAACAATACACAACTATTTCATATATTCTTGTATGAAGCAAGTAGAACAAACCCAGATCGCAGCATAAATAAGTACACAAGTATGCTCACAACTTAAACCAATAACACAACAACATATACTAAGTAATCAAGATGTCACAGATTCATATCACAATAATTCCAGTGGATTCATATAGGCAACAATACTTATGCATTCATTAATCTTCCAGATCTACATAAAAAACCCCAAAAACCCAACCTACGCACACAGAAGTAGGGTCCGCACACAACAGGACAGAGGCCCTCCGTGCACACAACAGCAGGATTCCTTACCCAAAATCCCTGACCAGATCTATCGATTTGCAATTAGCATCAATCTCTTATCATTATTAGCTTGTCCTAGAACTCAAAAAGGTTCAACTATTTATACTATTTTATCCTATGCATCCAATTGTCTGCAAACCATGGTTTTCGGATTCTTGGTCTACCCTTGACCCATTTAAAATGCTTAAGGGGATTTGACCCACCCCAAAACCCCTGGGCTATACTAAATATAATTAGAAATATACAAAATGGACCAGTTTCGCAGCTTTGTAGGAGACCCTGTTCCAATAGTGCTGGTATGTATAAATGCTACCTAGCCATTTCCAGAGATAAAATTCAATGAGGATACTTGATTTTATAGGACTGTATACTCAATGAATATGAAATAAATATATATATTCTGGCTTATTAAGAGTTTGAATCCTAGAAAAAAGGACATGCAATTTTAAATAAACGAGAACATGCTTCATAATGACCAATAATAGAATATTGACCAAAACGTTTCTTTGCTTTTAGGCCTAGGGATGAGACTGAAGTCTATAAAAAGTAGGAATGTTTGTTTTTTAAATAAGCTAATCGAAAAAAACCCAAAGTTTTATTATATTTTTACACTTCCATTTCTTAAATAGATGCTCTATTCTTAAAACCATCAACAACCTTTGCTTACAAACTTGCTTTAGGATCAATGAAAGAGGACCCTTACTAATTTCTTGCAAATCTTACCAAACCTCAAATGATAGTGATAAAGTCTGATGTTACTGTTGCACATCATATAGAATACACACCATTGTTTGTTGTTATGACAATGGTTACTGTACAATCAACATTGTCTTAACTATCATTGACACTTCACTGTCACTATATGTCATTGTGATGAATCTAATACATCATCCCATCATAGATTATAGACAGATAAAAGGTAATTACAGTCACCTTCCTGATTCATTGTCTTGCCAATTTTTTTCCGCTACTGTCAGCCAATTGTCAATTTCAAGGATTCATTGCAACAACTCGCAATATATATACAAGGTTAGCTAATTAAGATTTTTCCCATATTCAATAGTGACAAAATTGTTGCACATATTCAAAACATCTTCAAATACTAAATGTTATTACTGTTCAAATCTTGGACTTCGAATTAGGTCTGAAACTCTTTAAGGTATCTCAAAATGTTTTCTCCAATGTGTCATAACAAAAACACCATCAGATCATTGTCTTATATAAGACTATTTCTATTTCTATGTCACACATCTGCTCAAGCCTAGAAGGTATCTTGGTGTGAGGGATTCTGACATCAACATATGTAGTTGTCAAGTATAGTCTTTGTTGCTTATTAAGTTCAAGACTGCCATCAATCCAAAACCTTGCAAGGCCTTTTATATGCTACTTCTGTCTAATATAGATAAAAGGCTTGCGGCGTGAGAACTATGAAAGTAGTCCTTTGTCTATTCATACTGCTGCATACGGTGGAAAAATTTAACAAAATTATTATATTCCCAATAATGATGCTATATTGAAGCCAAATTAAGCTCAAAATTCTGCTTGAATACCTTGCATATTGCATATTTTTAATGTTTCAGAAACTATAATACGTATGAATAGACCTTGAAATATTTAGATTCAAACTCTAGAATTTTTAATCAATTGTTTGAATTATTCATTTTTATAATGGTGTTGGGCTGTAGATGACTGAATTGATGACCAACAAAGTGCAGAAGAATTGCGATCTAAAAGGGTTTGCAGACATATCAGTAAAATAGTTATCCGCAAATATGCAATAGGTCATATGCCCTTGCCCTAACCAAATATGACTGAAATGCTTCAAAGAGTTGTAAACAATATTTTTGGGAATGTTCAAATAGTCCACAAGATAAAAGGATCACTGGTGTAAGTTTTAAATACAAGCCAATACAAAAGGAACTTCAAGACTTTCATGTCTTAACAACTCATCCTTGTTAATTGATTTGTAGCCCCAAGAGGATCGAAATAACTCCTCACTTCACAAGATAGAAAATATGTTGAAATTCAAGGATTAGAGTGATATTCCACAAAGACGAGGGCTTATTCTACAATTCTGGAAATGTCATCAATTGTTCATGCAATTTATTTTAGAGCCAAACTGTCAGTGAAATGTGATACCACCAAACCTTTCATGCTTAGTAATAAAGTCCTAACGAGGGCTGAAATTATATAAAGAAAAAGTTTTCAAAAAAGCCTGAATGGATCATTACCAACCATTACTGTTCATCGATTTATATTAATCACAGAGACAAGGGTGTTGCTCAGAAACTATGTCGCAGTGATTTATTTGAATTTGCATGGACGAGTCTTTTATATCACTCTTTCTAGTTTCTGTAGCCCTAGTTCTTATGCACTGTTAAAAAATGAACCTATTGGCCGCAGAGGAAATCCTTGTATAAAATACGATACCCTTAAGGCAATGAAAGTATACTCCTTGGAATTATGAAACCAAACCTGATACTAAGAAATACACAGGAATGGATGCAGAGATGAAGAAGTTGCTTCAAAAATATTAAAGAGGTTATTAATGCTCGAAACTTACACAGATCAAGACCCTTCTTGCCGTATATGGAAGAAGAAATTATTGTACGTGCAGAGAGAGATGAAATTGTTTCCATGTTGTTGACTAATATATTTCCCTTAGGCTTGATAGATTTCTCTCTGACTTGGGCTTGCCCTCACCTGTGCTCGGATACCATGTTAATTTTAACATTTTCTCTGCATAGTATAGTTAAATCCATATGAACCCAATTATCTATCCATAATTGAACCAAGCAAGTGAAGTCAACTAGGCTTATCGAATGAACTAGGAAAATGTCCCTGGAAATGTAGAATAACTCATAATTCTTCGTACGAAGAAGGAGCAAGGAAGGGTAAGTTGACTTCTAAATTTCGAGAAAGGCCTCAACTCCTACAAGTAATGAATAACCCCAGTCAAAATTGTTGATGTTATGCCCTAGTATCACTTCGATGCTCTAATTTTCTTAGGAACCCATGTTTTCATTATTTTTTGAAATATCTTATGAAATTTACATCATTGCAGTTTATTCATTTTCACTTTCACTTGTTGGCAAACCAAAAGGGATTGATTTGCGGTAAATGAAACCAACCACTACAATTATGATTTCCCTCGTAATAGTGTTGGTGACCGAAAGTGTTTAATTCGTAAGAAATAAAACCAAATAATAGCATTACAGTTTAACTTGCAACGGCCTCTATGACCAGATATGTCTTTACTATGGAAAATGAAACCAGTCGCTACAATGGACAAAGGTAAATTTGAACACTGGAAAGTGAAGGTTGGTTTGGACAAAGATGAAGTTGAACACTGAAAAAAGAAGGTTGTCTTGGAAAAAGATTAAGTTGAACACTGAAAATATAAGGTTGGCTTGGGAGATTATACCTATTGCTTACAAAGTTTATATAATCACAGTCTATCCATTTAAATTTCGCTCACAACAGTGCTCGTGACCCTAGAATTGAACTCAATACCAACAACATGGTGGATATAGGTTTTAAACAAGAATGTAAGACTAGGGGATTGGGAAATATTCGCATGTGATTGGTAGGAATTCAACCTATACAGAATTGTAGTGAGGAAGTGGCATTGCAGGATCCCACTTAAAACCAGGTAAAGGTGGGAAATGAAACAAACCACTAAAATTGGTGAAAACTAATTTTAACTTCAACAAAAGAAAATGGTGAGCATATCCTTAATCCTCCATTGCATTTTGAAAAAAGGATAAATTCCCTGATAACTAATTAGAGAGAGCCTATCAATGGTTACAGTGATGGATAATAAATCAAGTATCCAATTCGTAGTGCGAAAGTATTAACAAGTGAAGGTTAAGAAATTACATGTTTTCAAAAGAAGGCCATATTTCAGACATGAATTGTTGGGGAGTGCAAGGAAGTTGGTAGTCCTCTAAAATTAGAGCCATTGCTTCCAGTGGGGCTTTTCCCAAGAACTTCTCGTCTCCTATGCCATCCCACTGCTTGCCATACTTGGCCACTACTTGCCATACTTGGCTAAAAACGCCTTCAAAACTTCATCCACAACGTTTTCTGTGTCAAGAAGCGTGCTGACAGTAAATTCGATATGCAAGGCGTTAAATAAAGAAAAAAACAGTGTACTAAATATTTAGTATAAAAAAAAATTCTTTAGTAACTTTACATAATTCCCAAGAGGCCCTGTGCTTTCATGAATAGCCAGAAATTTTTGTGTCTTTACTTGCAGTCACAACCTTATCTTCAATGTTATCATTTTCATTTTTTGTAATGAAAGGGGATTCTATCATATTTTAATTTGTCTCTTTTTCATTTACAATGTTACTTGCCAACTGTATCTCTTCACAAAGACCCTTTATTGGAAGATTTGTCTCAGCCTTGACCTTGCTTTTTCTCTTGGAGTTAATTTTGGTATTTATTGATTTTCCATTCAGAGCATGTATATCAAATATCCTCTTCCCATCATTGTCAATATTACAATCCAGATTTCCCTCATTCAAATTGACGTCCATTTTTACCATATTAATTCTCTTATGATTCTTCCCCACCCTCAGAACTGGAACAGACTCTCTATGTGAATCAAGACCTTTGTCACTTACGGTTTTAGAGCTAGTTAATTTTTTTTCTTTTTTATGTTGTGAAACAACTCTTGGAAGAGCAGAGGATTCACCTAATGGCTTTTGAAATTTGTGAAATTTTGAAGGACTGGAAGACTTGACCAATCGATTTTCAGATTTCCCAGCATTTGATGGAGATACTAGAGGTGAACTAATTCGCTCCTCTAGAGGAGAATTTTCAGTGGCTTCTATAGAAGCCATGGAAATTTGAACAGGCTTCAATTTCTTGACAAGTTCTTCCACATCGACATTTCCAAAATAGAGGCTTCAATTTCTTGACAGGGTCTTTCACATCAGCATTTCCAGAACAGAGGCTTCAATTTCTTGACAAGGTCTTTTACATCGACATTTTCAGAACAAATAGATTCCAAGACACTGTTTATTGTGGATTCAAATAATTGACATGTTACTGTATCGGAACAAAAGAAACTATCATAAATAAAACACCTGTGTGCAATGAGAGGATAGAAACTAAGCAATATCATTGTAATTAATGGGTTTATGGATGTAAACCACTACGCAACAGGTGGTATAGTAAACTAACCTATTAAGAAAACACTTAGGGAAAAAATTTTGTGTGCATGATTTCTTGCCAACAACATTCTTGCAAGACGCCATGAATTCCAGAGTCTTTTGCTGGCACTTCTACAATCTCAAGTGATGTGATCATAATAAAAAATCCTTGTGAATGTGCTTCTTACATCTGGAATTTGTTCTTATTTATACACTATGGATAGGTACACGCGTCTAGATCATATTGGTGAGCTTTTTAGCAATAATTATACTCCAAATTATTTCTAGATTCATTCATGCACCACAATCATAGTTGGCAGAATAACACATGCACATACAACTAGAAAAAAATTATAGTAACCTTGGCAATAAAACTTAAATATTCAGAGGGTTACTCCTTGCAAGACAGTCATTCCTTACAATCTGATCATTACACCTAGGAGAAATAATACCTTATAAAATTTCCAGTTCTATTTAGTAGCACTGACGACCTGGAACTTTCGTTCATTGCATCACTGCTAAATTATCAAAAATTATGGCAATAAGGAAATTGAATCATACTTGCACAATCAAAGAGTGGAGGTAAAAATTGTGAGGCATGATATTTGCACCAAGAAGGCTCACAGTTGATATATATTTTCACGCTTCACTCTTGGAATCATTCCATTCACTATAGACACAACATTTGATTCCATGGACAAAGTGATGGGTGCAAAGAATAGAACCACCAATCATGTTATGCTTATAAATAATACTTCAGCATGGCGCTTTCCCAGGAGAGGTAAATTAAGTGTAAATAAAAGTGTATCAACTATGCTCAGGATCACACACACAAGCATATCTAGCCCCAGTAGAAGATTAATTCCAATAGAGTTCCTAGAATCACTGTAAAATACAGAGCTATCACAGAGGCCTCACATTGTAGCCACAGCAACATGCACACGGGTTGAGAGTACTCCTCTCCAAAAATCAGAGCAAGATGTTTCCCAATCATGAATCCTATGCGATATGCAAGGGAATGAAATAAAATAGCAACCACATTTGACAGCATTAACAACCACAGAAGCTCAACCCCAAAACGTGATCCACCTTGAATTGTTGTCACCCATTTTGCAGCGTCAATATATTCCATTGAGACTAGAAATGCAGGCCCTAAAAATGGGTATATTTTTATTGAAATACCTTGCATTGGCATTGTGTCATCCATCTCACTGCCCATGTTTAATGCTTCATAAAAACATTGAACTGAAGCATTATTTCTTGAAACCTAGGTAACAAATATTTTTCCTCTGGATTTCCAAATTGTATGCGCTTCCTTTTTACATTTAAACATGGTATTTTAATATGTACAAAATATAGAAATATTCTAGCACACCACTGATTTTTCATTCACACGTAGAAAAAATCCAAGAAAATGAAACAAACTTCAATCTTTTACTGGGCTACAAAATATCAAAAGCATCATGCAGGGAATCCATCTGTTGCCAAAAAATAGGAAAGACACCTACAAGTCTTATTGAAAGACAGTGAACCATACCAAGTGTCTTTTTGACATCATCTCAGACAAGAGGATGTACTCAAAATAACTTTCTCCATACTAAATTATTTCCAAACTAAATCCTTACCCTTCTATCCTCATATCTAATTGCATGAGTTTAATGCTTATATTCACAGTTTCGACATCCTTCCCCGTTAACTTCACAGAAGGCCTATATGGTGTAACAGTTTCGACATCCTACCCTTCTAACTTCACAGAAGGCTTATATGGTGTAAAATCCAACCAGAAGAAAAATAAAATCAGAAACTCTAAAATAGACAATATTATCAAGTTTTTGACCTGAAGTGTCCATTGCTCATGCTATCTCTCAAATGTTGATTTCTAATAACCTGTGCTTCGCTCATTCGTGTGCACTAAATCCAAAAATTCCATGTCTATGCATTCTCATTCATCATACATCAGACTGAAAACCTGAACCAAATTCAAACCAGACCTGCCACCTCCTTAATTCATAATGACCAAGACTGGCCTAATGCCTAACCTTTTTCGCCCTCAATCGCTGTGAATTTTAGGTGTTGAGGTATAAAAGGTGTATTTTTAACTCCTGTTTATCCTACATTAATTATCAATGCAGGTACGAATTTTTATCTCAAGAGTGTACTCAGTCTTAGGTGGCAATTTAATCTAAGAGTAATGATCTTCAATGTGCAATACAGTGTCTTAAATACAAGAGTAAACAGATGCTTGAAAATGAAATCTAATTACAAAAATATGAAACTCAATGTTCTAAAGTTCAACCACTCATTCAACAATCATCAGTCAAGGATGCAGTAGTAATAACTCTTTCCTCTATCAACTGATGTAAATGAAATCAAATATGAACAAGGTAATCAATCTGAGAACGTAGGAAGTAATAACCAATGTCCTTTACAGTTGATGATCTTACACTCCACACTAAAGTAATTAAATGGAAATGGTAACTATGTTAAATCACTAACGCTGCTAATGAAAATAGACTAAACAAGATTTTTGTAACAACACTCCAAAGAAAAACCAAAATCTTGCAAAAAGGAATAAACAGTGAGGCTAATTAACATGAATAAACAAAAAATCTATTTACTGGAAATAAATAGCAAACTCTTTCTAATGGCAATGAACAACAATCTATGAATGGAAATTAACAACAAACTATTTAATGAAAATTAAAAAAAAAATCATTAATGGAAATGAACAGAAAACTATTAATGGAAATGAACAACAATCCTGAATAGCGAAGCTCTGTATCTGCAAAACATAAAAATACAAATTATAAATGAATAAATACTCTTGTTATGTGGAAAGGAACGACAACGCGATTTACTGATGCAGCACACCAATTTCATAAATCATTAAACAGTAAGGTATAAACTTAGGCAACTGTGAAGAAATACGGTTTAAAGGAAATGACAACTAATGCAAACCATCACAAGATTGAAATTGGAAATTAAAGGTACAAATATCAAGTGGATCCACCAAGGCTGGGCCCTTAGCCGCTAGTGAAGCACCGTCGAACTACTCCAGTATCAAATAATGAAACGAAAATTGAATTTATATATTAATCATATGTAGCAGAGTTTACAAGAAATCGTACTATGTTTTAATTAAAGAGAATCGATGAACAATCCTAAAATTACAAAAGGAAATCTGAATAATCATAAGATGTCTAATTGATGTGATTTATACAAGAGTTTTTCTTTTATAACAACCAGCGGAGGAAACAAGAAGTACATATAAATTTGAGCAGCGATCCCTCAGGATCGAGAGATCCTGAGGGATTCTCTCTATCTTCCTTCTCTGGCTATTGTTTTGTCTTCTTGCGCTGGTGTTGCGCTGTTCCTTTCTTTACTTTGACTGTGCACTCCGATCTTGATCTTCTTGTTTGGCAACGACCTTTTGTTGAAGGGACAACAGTTACACCTACCTTATCTTTTCCTTCCAAATGGTGGCTTCCCACTTCATTTAGTTCCTATATAGAAGAAAAGACAATATTTAGTTAATTTCGCAATAAGCACTAATCTCCTCAATTCTATTGTAATTCTTCAATATATTATCATTCTAGAATATAAAGGAGTCATGATTAAAGGAAAAAGATAAATAAATACATGGAAAATTCATACCTTTTCCAATGCTCAACACACCCCCCTACTTACCATTTTTCATGTCCTCATGAAAACCATAATTTACATGTAAAGCAGTTAGAGAATAGGCTGGAGAGGGTTTTTCATTAAGTGGTCTAAAACCATGATTTGCAGCAAAAAATTCAAAAACATGCCCTGTCTGCCCTTCAGGTAATTCATATTTGGCCATATAATCTGCTGCAAGATACTAGATAATAGGGCTACGATATCTACAACCTAGCCAATATGGGCCTTTCCTCAAGATGAGGTTACTATAGATAACTAGGAGGTTTGCAGCTAACTCAAAATTTTTGTAATTGAATGGCTCTCTGTCTTGAATATTCCAATTGGAAATTTTCCATCGGAGTTTAGCTGATACTACGGCTTGGTCTCTTATGGACATAAAATATTCTACCCCATATAGGATGATTGCTTTGTGTATGGGTCCCAATGTTTGGATCACACCCTCCTTTGTCATTAAGCCTTTCTGCCTAGCCCACAATTGTAATGGGTATCTCAGTTCACCCCTAACCCAAAGGTCTAACCCATTTTCTTGGCTCTGAAAAGTGTTATAGGCCTTGAGCCATTTTAACTGGTTAACAACAAATGAAATGAATGCTTGATATTGGATATCACCCACAAAAGGGCTGGTATTTGTTTCCATTTCCTTATCCAATATAAAATTGTGCAAATAAAATTCACAGACTAGACGCTAGACTTTTACTCCATAGAGTTTGCAGCAGCTTATAAAATCATCTAAAATTTCTAATTCTATAGGTTTTCCTGCCTTAACAGCCTTAATTTTTAACTGCAAATATCTTTATAATAAAAAAAAAGCATAATTTTTGGCAGGGCACCTACCTGCTAGAACATATGAGTATAAAGAACAAAGAGTATCCACTTGATTCCTAACTATTTTTAATCTATTCCTTATCTCTTCAGCTTTCTCTTCTGCCTTTCGACATTTATCGAAAGCTTCTGCCTCTGATGCATTGATGTCCTTTAATTTATGCTGTAACTGTTGGTATTTCTTCTTGGGAATAGTCTCTTCTTCGAGCTTTTCTCTAGCCCTCTGAGCCTGTGCCAGATCCTCTTGG
The DNA here is from genome assembly GCA_034641835.2 of Pinus albicaulis. NCBI lineage: Eukaryota > Viridiplantae > Streptophyta > Pinopsida > Pinales > Pinaceae > Pinus > Pinus albicaulis. The sequence goes on from CM076571.1 coordinate 553,972,010, forward strand.
AGTTTTTCTATACCAGGATCTTTTATCAAACCATTTTTGGGTTGAAGATCTACCTGGGTTTTCTTATTACAATGTCGAGTGCCTATAGTTTGTGTCTCTTTGTTGGCCATACTGCTAGAAGACAGTGCCTCAGTCTGAACATCTTTATTACCGACTTGTACATTTTCAGTTTGGGCAACTGGGTCCATAACAACTGCCTGTTGTTCCTTGTTATCCTGAATGAATATGGGCTTGGTTTGAGTCTCCATGGCCCTTGTATTATGGGGTTCCATTTGGATGGCTGCATTCTTCGTTTTTAGGGTTCTTTTAGATACTTTCCCCTTTTTTAGCACCCTAATCCTTTTCGTGAGTTTTTTTAATAATTTTTGAAGCTTTTGTCGTTCCCTTCGTAGCTTGTCAAGTTCATTTGTCTTCTTCTTCTTCTTGGAAGGAATATTTGTTCCTTTTTCTGTACTTGGTTGCTCGGCTAGGGTTTGTTCTCCAGTGGTCGTGTCCTCACCCAGGCTTGCTTCTATGCTTTCAGTAATCACATTCTCTAGGCTAGGTACCTCAGGGGAAGTAACCCTAGTTTTTTTTGCCGTTTTCTGAGGGGTTTCTTCTTCTGCCTCCTTAACATGCATTTCCACAAACGTGTCCTTGCTGATGAAAGAATGTTCCTGCAATTTTTCTATCTCAATATTGAGATTGAGCGAACTGTGGGGTTGTATATATTCACTCATATTGGAAAAAATTTGGGCCAATTCATCCTCCTGTAATGTATTCTGTGGTGGGCTTGCACTGGACGTTACGGGAGGTTCTGATTCCTCCCTTTCTTCTTCAATGGTATGGTTACTTTCTTCTTCTTCCTAATCTTCTCCTCCTTCAAGTTGCAGGGGTTACTCTTCTTCCTGATCTTCTCCTCCTTCAAGCTGCAAGGGTTGCTCTTCTTCTTGATCTTCTCCTACTTAAAGTTGTAGGGGTTGCTCTTCTTCAGAACTAGGTAATTCCACGGGTTGGATGCTGCTACCTTGAAGGCTTCCCACCATTCCCCTGCTTCTTCTTAATCTGGAGGACTGTCTAAGTTTCAAAGGTTTGTTTGCTGTGCTGGTGACTCTTTTTCGTTTCAAGGCAAGTAAGGTTGTTCCTCCATCAATTGAGAATACCAATTCTTCCCAGCTAGTCTGCTGCTGGGTGAGACTATAACTAACTATTAATAAAATTAGACAATGGTTGCTTACTACCATCCCTGTATGATAGGATTTCCTTATGCTCCAAGTCGCATCATGCAGTACAAAATTTAAAAATGCAGGAAAATTCACAGAGCATTTCTGTTTTAGTACTGCTAATAATTTAAGGTGGCGTGGTCTTACCACATCCTTTCTTCCGTCGCATGTAATGTAGCTTTGCACTACTCTGGCTAGTTCTGTCCATGGTTCTCCCAAGTTTACTGGTTGGACTCCTTTTCCTTTGACGATCAAGTTCTGTCCTTCGTCCCGAAAGATGTTCATGGCCTCTTGAAGTTTCACTTTTTATGGGTCCATATGGGTCCAACTGCCGGTAGACCAGATACCTCGGCAATTACTGCCTCTTTCATTGTTATTTTCCTACCTCTTACCATGGAATAAGTCTCCTGCAAGTTTTACAAAAATTCGATAGCCACAGTTTCATGGGGCTGCTGCAGTCGTGTAAGATATGTAATCCACCCTACTCTGTCCAAAATTGCTCTTGTAGCGTCGAAAACTGTTAGTACTAGAGGTTCACTACGTATTTCTCACCCTCACATTTCATCTAAATCCTGCACACTGTTAGTTCTTCACAATAATACACAGAAATGGAAATGGAACAGCTCCCCGTGCATATTAGAAAAAATACCGTTAAACTTGCTATTTCCGGGAATTGATGAACATAGGGAATTGACCCATATGCAGGCATATTTAAAAGTCACCCGTGCCCCCCTAAAATATGATAGGTCGCCATCGATTGTCAAATGGAGGAGAAGTGTACTGTAGGTAGTTGTACATCATAGAAAGGCATGCATACTTGTGATATGATCCAAAAATTATCGAATTACTGAAATCGAGACATACTATGAAATCATGAATAGATATGAAATGTTATGTAATGATTCTAAAATAAGGGAAAGGACAGTGGTCATAAATAAAAGTGCTTATGCACTCAATATTCACTTAAACCATTATGATTGATTGATAAACAATATTTCATGTATAAAAGTTCAATCAAAGGGGTTTAGGATCATAATCTCCTTTGTATATTAGATAAAGATATAAGAAAAGGGTTTATAATTGCTATTGAGTTGTGAAAAATATGACTCCAATACCATCAGCAGAGCTCTGTTGCCCACAGGTGTCCATAACCTTGAAAAACTTTCTTTTTCACCCTTGGAACTATAATCCTTCATATATGCCTAGGAAAGTGCTT
>CM076571.1:553974527-554199158 GCA_034641835.2 Pinus albicaulis
GGTGGCTCCGACTGGATATGATGGGACCAGTTTCCCGATAAAGAATAGAAATGGGTGAATGAGTGATAATAAGTGGTATTGGATGGAGTATTTAATCTATAAACAGCAAATATAAATGACTATTATATCCCGGGAAGTTTCTATTCTTAAGTGCAACGTTTGATGATCAATGTTTTTCAATAGGCCTATAGATGACACTATTTAATAAACAAAGATATTCATTTAAATAATAATTACTTCATTCAATTAGTTGAATGAAGTAATTGATAAAATATTATTACACTTATCTCAATTTATATCATTGACATATATATGATTGAAAGAAAAGCATACCATAAACATCCAATAGTGGAAGGAATACATAAATACTATTGAAACACATACATATATCCAATGATAGCAAAAGTAATCAAACAACAATTTATATAAAAGAAATGGATTCAGACATAGATAATAGTACCATATGAGCTGCAAGTCATTCCCCAATATCAATCGCTATTTGAGATTCTTCTTTCAACGCAAAAATACTTTCACACAAAGACAGTAGTGCACATTTGCATAAAAGCTTTCTTGTCAAAATTAGAATAATTGGTCCAGTTTTATAAAAGAATACGCCTGAAGTACAGTAGTGCAACTTCAGGTTTTAAGTCATATACAAAACTTTACGACCCTTTCTAAATACATGAAAGGGTCTATAAATACTAAATTTATCTAAATATCTATATAACTGAAAAATCCTACTTAATTGGTATTTAAACAATCTTGAATATCTCCTTCACGGAAATCTGGCAGTCGGCGGCATGAATAATCACTTAGGCTGTTCATCTCTAGTCCTGAGCTGGCATATTTCAAGCATTGGCTCCACTTCTGGTGGTCGGTTAAGGCGAGAACTAAGTTGGGCATCATAGGTGGCATCTTGCATTTCGGGAATGATGCATCCGATTGCATCTGAGAGGCATTTGAGGGCGGCTCTCTGGCTGTAAGGTTTGACTAAGAACATCCAATAGGTGTCCCATGTCAAACTGTTAATTCCTTCAATTAATCTGCCAGTTTTCTCCAGCTCTGAATAACATGACTGCTCCAATGTTTTCGCTGATGTTAATTTACCTGGAGTACATTGGGAAATCATGTTAGATAAGTAGAGAGTGTCATTAATCAATTCAACCAAATTACTTGTGGTTAATTTGCATCTGGAAACTGCCCTCTCTGCTTTGTTTAACTGAGATTGCCATTCTATAAATAATATCTCTTTATGTGATTCTAGGATCTTTGGAAATTTAGCTGACTGTCCTTCCTCAGTACTTTGCCACTCAAGATAATTGGTCACTGTTTCATCGGCCTGCTCGAAGTCTGCTATAGCATCAGCTGATTTATTACTTAGAGATGTTGTTAAGTCACATAAAGGTTCTGCCTGGGCGATTTGTTGACATAACTTTATCTGTGTTAATAATGCTTTGTTTATTTGTACTGCCTCTGCCCTGAATTCAGCTACCTGTGGAAGATTCTTTGTTTTCTCAAGCTGGGCTGATATTTGAGCAATCTGCTCATCTTTCATCTTCAGCATTTGTTCATTTGCCGTCTTGAGTTGTGCCAATGCCTCTGATAACTCTTTTTGCTTCTGAACTGCACTCTGATCAATCCTCTGCCTTTCCTCCTGCAATTGTTGAGTTAATTGATTATTGGTTTGCTGTTGTGTTAACAATTGCAGTTCTGCCTGCTCTGCCTTTTGCCGTGCTTCTGATAATTGCGTTTGTAACAAGAGAATATCCTGGTCTCTTGTTTTTAATAAAAGACTTACCTCCGATGCCTTATCTATTGTTGTTGCTGAATAGGCTCCAGCAAATTGTGATAATTTTGTTAAATCCTCAGAGGGATCAAATTCCTCCTTCCAAACTACATTGCCCGTCACTGTTAATTCTGGAAACAGGGAAGGCTGATCAGTCCTTTTCCTCTTCCTTTGTCGTTTTACCACATCTTTATGTTTCGGGCTATAGAAGACATCCAAGGGGGGAATTTCTTCTATTTGCAAAATAACTTGGTCAGAGGGGTCTTTTGGAATTATCTCTTTTCCTTTAGAACTGGGTAGGCCGCTGGTTTCATCTGAAATCTGTTTTGAAACGTTCTCTTGTGTGTCTGCTACTTTTGATGTTTGGGCTTCCTTTGAACCTTCGGGATTATTGATAGTTGAATCGAATTGCTGCCATTCCTGGAGCAATTCGGGATCAATTTGAGTATCTTGATTTATTTTTATGATGCTCTGTTCCTGTTCTTTTGTTTGGGTTTTCTCTTGCATTTTCTCCTGTCCATTTGTCACAACCAGAGGTTCCTTAGTATGTCGTTGTTCTGGCTTGTTTGATTCTGCTGCTGGGCTTGTTGCTAACAGATCTAGGGGCAGAGTTTGCAACCTCTGTGCTCTAAGTCTGTCGAATTCAACTAACCCTTTATCTTGATATTTCATTCTGGCCAGCGATCTAACTTGGGACATTGACTCGGCTGTGGAGAACAGGTCATCAAACATATCCTCTTTATGATCAAACTTAGCCAATTTGGCCTGTTCAAGGGCATTATAGGCAACTTTGTCGGGATCAAAATGCTTATTAGGGAGTGTTGCCAGAGTTAAGGATTTCATCTTTAGAGCTTCTTTCTCTGCATGTTTGAGATCATTCAAAGTGTAGACACCACATCTTAGAGGAAAAGAGGGCCAAACCTGCTTTTTATTTCTCTTTAAAGTTTGTGTAACACCCTCGGAAATAATCTGATAGGCTATCTCCCTTGCCAGCAGTTTATCAGGTATGTACAGAGGAAGAACATGAGGTTTGGCTTGGCTACCAAAAATTCTTATATAAGTAAATTTTTCTTCAGCAAACCATCTCCCTAAGCCAGTTAAATCAATCCCTGCTTGGTAGGAAATCTTGGGAGCAGGTTTATCAAAAATAGAGTAATGAATGGGTCTAGCTTTACCATTGCGTATTTGGCATAATAGATGTGCTCAGGAGGTTTTCCACAATTTCTGATAGTATATGTGAATGGGCATGGGCTCTTTTGGAGTTCACCTCCAGCCGAGCACGGGAAATTCAGAATTAAAACACAGGGTGTCCAGGATATAAGCACTGTAGTAAAATGGGGAAATAAACTCCTTTCGCACGCCACTTGTTGGCTTCCGAAATCACAACCAAAAGCTAAATTGCTCTACGCATAGTTCTTTATCCACAATTTCACTATCACACGTGCCTCCATTAAAGGAACGATTTCCATAAATGGGAAATTTTGTAGGAGTCGTGCAAACCCCATAATCTACACATCATTATCCCAGCATAGCAGTAAGGAGAACATAGAGAATCAACAGAATACATACCGGAAGATTTATGCTTGTGTTTTGCCGGATTCTGCCTCCAATTTCGAATGGGTTCGGATTCATTTTCGTTCTCATTTCGGAATTTCTCCAGAAATGCCTTGTTGTATTTCTTCTCAGGCTCAGGCAAATGATACATCTGCCTCAAATCATTAGCTTGAAATGAACCGAAGACTCTCCCATCTCTGGTGCAGAAGGTTCTGTCCGTGATTGGGAGTTCCTCAATTGCCCGTACATCCAAGGAGAATTGTTCCCGAGCTGCTGGTCCGATGAAAGGAAAGAGTTGTTGTTCCAAAGTACCTTCGCATTTTCGAGTGGTATCGACTGGCTTCTACCGGTTGTTGCTTCTCGGGTTCTTCGCAGTTTTCATCGTATTTATAGGTTATTTGCTGGACAGTTTTGCCAAGACCAGAACATGTAGTATCAGATATCAATCCTTTCTTTTTGTTTCCCTGATCAGTGATGGCTTGCTCTATAACTGGCGAGGCGGAAGCGTTTGTAGTTTTCTTGGACTTCTTCCCCATTTTGCTTGTATCTATCAGCTTAGAATTCTGCACAGGAGAAAAATGAGCGTAACGCAGAGAATTGATAGTAAAAACCAAACACGGGGGAAATATATTGCGTGATGAAGAATTAACTTAATGATGCTATGGATTCAATCTGAAAAAGATTTTAAACTTAATATTTCATTAAATGGCCGCAAAAACCCGTCAATCATTTAAATATCCATCACGTCGTTTATTGTTGAAATGATTTGTTTAAGCGTGCCTTGGCCATTTTGGCGGTTGGGCGCAGGTGAATCTTCATTATAAAGATAAGGCTTTTAATACGAATTAATCGTAATATCCCCGTTTTAACAGCTTTTTCGAAGTTTGTGCTTTGGCTTTATTGCATCGCATCGGGAAGAAACGGCGCTTTTCTTAAGTTAGCATCTCTTAGAATCTACGATCGCCGATAGCAATATCGCATCGCATCGGGAGCATTGACCGGGGCTCTATGTTAAAGTATGCATGTAGTGCCGATCGCCGATTGCGTGTTATCGCATCGGTGCCAACCAATGTTTCCATAAGTTCTGTCTCCTCTGTCATTGCGATATGCGATCTTGCGATCGCTTTATCGCAATGATAAAAGATTTAATTGTTTATATCCCAAGGTCATTATTGGTTTGTATATGGAAAAGGTTTCTTGTAATGTTCTTTATTTCATGTTCGGACCTTTTCAAAATAATACAAATCTGATACCAATTAAAAAGTGAAAGGGTCCCATTTCATATTATGGTATTATGAATAAAAATTATATGAAATGGGGGGTTGTTGTAGAGGACAACAATTGGCGATTCGCTGGAAGAAGCAGTTATCTCTGAAAAGTATGAAAATACTTAAACTTTTTCAAAATAGAGTTTTAATCAAAAAGAAAATTCTAATATAACTAAGTATATATGCATTCCGAATAATATGAAACTATTTCTTGCTAATTTCTTCTCTTTGTTTAAAATTAGATACATTCTAAGTTTTTAATAGGCCTTTATTGGTTTATAATGATAAAACATAAAACCTTTCCAAAGCAGCTTTTTGGTTAACTTATCTGTCATAGGTAGAGCCTCTGCTGCCAGCAAACGTTCATAGTTTCGACAGGGATACCTTTTAACCATGTTATTGTCCATTATCCCATCCATTTGAGAGTATGATTAACAAAATGAATTCAAAATATGCGTTCATATTTTGTATTTCCTTTTATTTTTTCTGTTATTTTCTAAGATAAAAAGCCATTGTCCTGGTTTGGTGGCCAGCTGTTTTGACAATGCCATTCACTAGTAGTAATCTAACCGAACAAGCTGGCTCGTGATGAGACCCCTTGTCTTATAATTTTAAGCCATTACCCTGTTTTGGTATGCAGTATTGGTAATGTCGGTTAAACTATTTCCCTATGATCATGGTAAGCAGGCTTGTAATAAGACCTCTTATCTTTTATATCAAATTTTTAGAATTACACTCTGAGTAATCATAAACTTTGGTGAATGGGATGGACAATTTTCTCCTTAAGAGCAAATGGATGACAGGGTAAGAGTTGAAGATGCTGAAATTGGATTAGTTTCTGTTTTGATATTGATAACCTTTTAGTTGAACAATTTAAAAACATAAAATGATTTTCAATACTTCTAAACTTTGAGAAAAGTTGGCAAAAATTGAAGGGTGGCTTCAGAATGCAATTATACCTAGTTTCCTATAAATTGTTCATCTTGTTCAAGACTTCTATTTATTTAAAAGTAAATATCAACAGTTCTTTCTTTTGAGCAACTTTTAAATACAGAAAAGGTCAAAATAGAAGATACCTTACAACTTTATTTCCTAATGATCCTAAAAAAATTAAATCCTACTTTAGAACTAAAGGAGAAGGAAATACCTTCTCAATTGAAGAATTTCTTTAAGATGAGGCCATTAACAGGAAGAGAATCCTTCTTTCATGTTAGATCTTGTAACATGAATGTCGAATGGCCTATCTTCTCACTGATCTGAAATGGTCCAAGCCACATCTTTTGGAACTTGGTATGTTTACCTTTATCCTCATGGGCTTTATCCCATTTCAGAACTAGATCACCAACCTGCAATTGTTTAGAACTAGATGAAGCTGAATCAAATGATTTTTTTATTATCTGCTGATGTTTTGCATGAGTAATTTTAGCCTTTTCTCTTTCTTCTTCTAATTTTAAAATTTGATCATGTCTAAGTTGGATAGAAGAAGAGGGGCTTTCTTCAATAAACTGCACTAGGGCTAGAGAAGGAAGTGCTAGATTGGTTGGTAGTATTGCTTCTTTCCCATATACAAGATTGAATGGAGAAGTACCTATGGCGGCCTTCTGTGTTATTCTATCTGCCCATAGTGCGAATATTAAAGATTTATGCCAATTTTTATGATTCTGTTCAATAGTTCGCTTAATGATTTTAAGGAGATTTTTATTGGTAGACTCTGCTAGACCATTACCCTGGGGATAATAATTTGCAGAATATTTTAGTTTAAAACCTCTTTTAATAGCAAACTCAAACATGGTATTACCAGAGAAATAAGATGCATTATCAAAAACAAGAGCATTTGGGACACCAAACCTGGTAATGATGAATTGATCTATAAATTCTATAATTCCTTCAGAGTTTGTTGTTTTTAACGGAATTGCTTCAACCCACTTGGTGAAGTAATCAGTAGCAGTAAGGATATACTTATGCTGTTTAGAAGACTGAGGAGAAATTTCCCCAACGATATCTAATCCCCATTGTTCAAAAGGTTGCTTAATGTTGACTGGTTGCAAAGGGAAAGCTGCTTTTCTTTGTCTTCCACTGGAGGTTTGACAAATTTGACATTTCCTTACATATTCATGAGTATCTCTGAATAAAGTGGGCCAATAATATCCAGCATGAATGATTTTGTGAGCTGTTGTGTCAGCTCCAAAATGTCCTCCAGCTGGTCCATCATGTAGCTCCTGCAAAACCTTTTGTGCTTCAGGTTTTTCTAGGCATCTTAATAAAAATGAATCATAGTTTTGTTTAAAAAGTACATCATCAATGATTATGAAGTTTTTTGCTTTTAATCTAATAGCTCGTTTGTTTTTATAAGACAGATTAGGAGGTGCATATCCATTTTTCAAATAAAAGATTAAATCAAGACATTGAGATCTTGCACCGGTAATACTTATCCTACTGATTCTTCCATATTTTCCGTATCACACCCGATTCTCGAATGTGTTGGATGCTCCTGCTAACAACCTGCAAAAACCTTGACCTCTCACAATCTTTGCTGGCTTGATTTCCAAGTCATACTCTTGAAGTGTTGTAACCCAATTGGCCCTTTTCTCACCTAATTCCCTTTGGATCAGTAATTGTCTTACTGCAGAAAAAGGAACTATAACCTTTGTATGAGCTTTTAAAAGGAAGGGCCTATAGTGTTTAATGGCTTTATACACAGCAAAGGCTTGTTTTTCAACTTCGGAGTAATTTAGTTCTTCACCCTGGAAATTTGAACTAAAAAATGAAATCGGTGTTTCAAGGTCATGATCATTAATCTGAGTGAGTACTGCTGCATAAGATGAATCGGATGCGATAGTATACAATGTGAAATGATTAGAAAAATTGGGAGTGTTTAAAGCGGGGGCATTGATTATTGATTGTTTGATTAAATCACAACGATTTTTCAGCATGTATCCCTATTAGAAAAAGTAATTTTTCTTAATCATGCTTTAAAGTGGTAAAATGATCTGAAAATCAGAATAAATTTTTTGACAAAGTTGATCCGAATTTCCAAAAAGACCATTAGATTTTTTATTATGAGGAACAGGATTTCGTAAATTTCTTTAATCCCGTCAGGATCAACATAAATACCATCTTTGGAAACAATAAAACCCAGGAGCTTACCTTGATCAAGAGCAAAGAAAGATTTTTTAGGATTGAGTGAGATACCATATCTTTTGCAGCGTTGAAAATTTTGATTTAAGTCGCCCAAATGATTGGATCTCTTTTTAGAAAATACAGTAATATCATCTAGATAGACAACTACTGTTTTATTAATCAATCCTTTGAAAGCGATATCCATTGCTCTTTGGACTGTGGCCCCTGCATTAATAAGTCCGAAAGGCATTTTCTGATAAGCATAAGTTCCCCATTTTGTTCTGAATGTAGTTTTAAGTCTGTCATCAGGATGAACCAACACTTGGTTATATCCTGAAAAACCGTCTAAAAAGGACATTAATTTAGAGCCTGCTACTGATTGGAGTATCTGCTCCATAGTAGGTAATGGGAAGTTATCTTTGAGGCTTGCTTTATTCAGATTTCTGAAATCTATACAAATCCTAATGTCGCCATTTTTCTTTCTGACAGGGACCATATTAGAGACCCGGTTTGAGTGTCGAACGGGAAAAATAATCTTAGCTTTCAAGAGTTTATTGAGTTCTGATTTTATTTGACTCTCTAAGTTCGGATGTATTTTCCTTAATTTCTGCTGAACTGGTTTCTGATCGGGAAGCATTGGAATGGTATGCTGGATAATAGTTGCATCATATGTCTTTAGATCATCATATTTCCAAGCAAAAACATGTTTATGTTTCTTTAAGAGTTTAATGAATGCTTCTTTTTCTTCTACAGAAAGTCCTAATCCTAGATTAACGTTTTGAGGATTTTGTTCAGTGCCAAGGTTTATCAATTCAAATCTTAAAGTAGAGCTTTGGAGCTTTGGATTAGTTACAGGTTTAAATCTGTCTTTAATATCATAAAGATCCTCAAGCTTCACCACAAGCTTTGGAATCGAATTTTCTTCGGATTTACCTCTCATTTGAAGATCATGTTCGCTTTCCTCAATGATCTGGTCATCATAGGACTTTTCTGAAGTTAATAATTGTAAAATGTCTTCATCGTGATTAAACACTCTCCAATTAGTGACATTGTCAGGAATTGATGGCCTAAAAAGTAATTCTATTGAAAATCTATCTGGGCTATAATCTTCGGAGGGTATGAGTCTGGAGGCAACATTGGCTAGCAAGTCTGCTGCTGAATTTTGAGACCTAGGGATAGAAGAAATATTGAATGCAAAAAAGTGCGTGGTGAGTTCTTGTACCAGCGATTGATAATGTTTGAGGTGATTTGAAAGACAGTGAATTGTATTTCTCACCTGTTTGACAATAATTTCAGAATCGCCGAATACCTTCAAATATTGCACTTTAAGGCCAATTGCTTTATACAGACCTTGGATTAAGGCTTCATACTCGGCTGTATTATTTGTGCATTCAAATTCTAATCTACAGGACAGCATTGTTTTTTCTCTTTGCGGGCTAACCAAGATACACCCTGCTCTTGAACCTTCGTTAGATTTAGAGCCGTCAAAATATAAAGACCAAAATAAAGAAGTATTAACAATCTTATTTACAGTTTCCCCAGTATCACTAAAACATCTTGACCTATCAATTTGTGAATAGTTTTCAATCTGTGATGTTAAACTGTTTACTGAGAAAGGGGATGGTTGAGCAGTGAGATTTCCAAAAAATGACTCTGATGAATAATTTCCCAAGATGTTGTTATTAAAAGCAATTGGTTGATTTTCCTGTTCAAAATCTGTTACAGTGTGGGTCATGTGTTTCTCTCGATTGATTTTTATTTGATTTGGCTTTCCCTTATAGGGTAACCACATGTGAGACCAATCGGTAGAAATATACCCATGGAGCTTTTCAGACCAATCCCTACTCAAAATCAAACCATAAAATTCAGGTATATCATCTATCAAGATATCAATTCGTTGAACTACCCGTGGATCAGCTGCTAACCTGATAGTTACAGAGTTAATCTCTCCTAAAACCTGGACCTTGGTTCTGTCTAACTGTACAATGTGTATGGAAGACTTTTGGGGTTCTATGTTCAGCTTGGAACAAACTGAAGCTGGCATTATATTGGATGATGCCCCTGAGTCAATTAAACAATTGTGTAGGTTTCTGTTGTAGATCTCAAAAGTCAAAAGGAAGGGTGGAGTATGAGAGTTTGATCTATCCCCAATCAGGACTGAATCAGTCGCTTCTATCATACCAGAAGGTGATTGACCAGAATCATTTGCAGCTTTAGCACTGGGAAGAGGTAAACAGGGAACAGCATTCAATTCTTTTAGAAGCAATTTCTGCTGATGTTTTAATTTGCTAAGTTCAAACATAGTAATGTTTGCCTTAGTTTTCTTCATATCATCAACAATATTGTAATCCATTGAATCAGATACTACTAATGTTTTGGATGTTGAAGGAGTACTTGAAGTTGAAGGTAGGTTTTGGGGGACTGCTGCAGGTGATTTCTTTGTAGGTACTTTTTCCTTTGTTGTAGCAGCACCTGCACTCCGTTTCTTTGAAGTTGTCTGAACTGGTTCGGAGGTACTTTTACTTCTAGTAGAGACAGGAAAAGCTTCTTCATCATTATCTGTATCGGAGTTGGGCAGTATGAAATCCCACATGCCATGTCATTCAACAACTTCCTCTTCATCATCAGTTAGTGAGATTGTTTCTTCTTCCTCTTCTTCTTGATCTGAATCTGCATTAGATATGACATTTGGGGGTTTTGATTCGGTTCTTTTGTAATTCTTAAAAGGCCTTTTGGTTGAAGTTTCAGTGACTTGTTTCTTGATTTCAACCATTTCATTTGACATGGTCTTGAGGACCTTTTGGAGGCCCTCCATATCATATGGATATTTCGAGGTTTTCTTCTTTGAGTCATCTTTGAATGAAACTTTTTTGGTTTTTCTTTCCTCAAGAGCTGCTTTCTTTTCTAGAGCATTGATACGTTTCTCCACAGCAAGTGCTTCTTTCATGTTTTCAGCAAGTGTTGGTTTTGCGGCCCTGTCTACAAAAATAGCTATATTGGCAGGTAGGGCAGTAATATACCACTCACTTCTGATTTTTTCACTTGGTTTGGAGGTCGTTGGGATTTTATTCAAAAGTTTATTGAAACGAGCATTAAATTCTTTAATTGGTTCCCTATGCTCTATCCTAAGATTGGAGAGATCATTTATTAGTGTAGCTAAAGATCTATCATCTCCATACTTAGTGAGAAACTGTTCTTGGAAAATGTTCCAACTGGTAATAGAATCAGAAGGCAGGGAAAAATACCAGGATCCTGCTGATCCTTGCAATGTATAAGGGAAAAGTCTAACAACGACATCTTGCTCTGTTACTCCCTTCAAATTAACTGCTAACATAAAGTTATTGATATGTTCCTCAGCTTGGGTTCCATTTTCTGGATTAAACTTGGGTAGCCATTTTTCAGGAGCATCTGGTAATGCATGTAATGGTGCGGGCATGTTGACTGCACAAGGTCTGGTCCATGGATCTGCCATTGTAATACCAGTGGTGGATGATACTGTTGTTGAGATTCCAGATGTCTGGGAAGGAATTGATGTTGAGGAGTGAGCAGGTTGAGATGTTGAAGTTCCAAATTCCTGGTGAACAACAATATGTAATGAGGGAGTTGATGGTTGACTTCGCACTGGGGAGGATAAGATGGAGGATGTGGATGAAAGTGCTTCACTATCAGAATCTTCAGTGTTTTTCTTTGCCTTTTTCCTTTTAGGTAAAGGGAACTCAGTAGGTTCAATACCGAGCTTCCCACTCTGAAGTCTAGTGAGAGGGTGAGGTAGATTGAATTGCGAAGTCTCACTGCTTTGAGATAGCTCAGATTTCTGTGGTGAAATCGAGAAACTCTGAAGTTTATGGATGAGAGACTGAACTTCAGGAGATTCAAGACTTAATTGTTCTAAAGTATGGTGGGTTTGAGCAGTGATAGTGGATACCTCTTCTTCTTGCTTGGATGCTGAAGAATCAGCATGCAATTGGGAAGTACGAGGTGATGCGGAGGGAGAATTACTCTTAGAATGGCTTGCAGACTTAGGTTTGCTTGCCATTCACAGTTGATGGCCCTCCTTCTAGCGCCAAAAATGTTGATACCTCGAAAATCGCTGCAACAACATTGGGGGATAACCACCCGGTCCGGACCTTAAGACAGCTCCTTTTCCGTTTGGAATGGTGGCTCCGACTGGATATGATGGGACCAGTTTCCCGATAAAGAATAGAAATGGGTGAATGAGTGATAATAAGTGGTATTGGATGGAGTATTTAATCTATAAACAACAAATATAAATGACTATTATATCCCGGGAAGTTTCTATTCTTAAGTGCAACGTTTGATGATCTATGTTTGTCAATAGGCATATAGATGACACTATTTAATAAACAAAGATATTTATTTAAATAATAATTACTTCATTAAATTAGTTGAATGAAGTAATTGATAAAACATTGTTACACTTATCTCAATTTATATCATTGACATATATATGATTGAAAGAAAAGCATACCATAAACATCCAATAGTGGAAGGAATACAGAAATACTGTTAAAACACATACATATATTCAATAATAGCAAAAGTAATCAAACAACAATCTATATAAAAAGAATGGATTCAGACATAGATAATAGTACCATATGAGCTGCAAGTCATTCCCCAATATCAATCGCTATTTGAGATTCTTCTTTCAACGCAAAAATACTTTCACACAAAGACAGTAGTGCACATTTGCATAAAAAGTCTCCTTGTCAAAATTAGAATAATTGGTCCAGTTTTATAAAAGAATACGCCTGAAGTACAGTAGTGCAACTTCAGGTTTTTAAGTCATATACAAAACTTACGACCCTTTCTAAATACATGAAAGGGTCTATAAATACTAAATTTATCTAAATATCTATGAAACTGAAAAATCCTACTTAATTGGTATTAAACAATCTTGAATATCTCCTTTACGGCAATCTGGCAGTCGGCAGCATGAATCATCACTGAGGCTGTTCGTCTCTAGTCCTGAGCTGGAATATTGCAAGCATCGGCTCCACTTCTGGTGGTCGGTTAAGGCGAGAATTGAGTTGGGCATCATAGGTGGCATCCTGTGTTTCGGGAATGATGCATCCGATTGCATCTGAGAGGCATTTTAGGGCGGCTCTCTGGCTGTAAGGTTTGACTAAGAACATCCAATAGGTGTCCCATGTCAAACTGTTAATTCCTGCGATTAATCTCTCAGTTTTCTCCAGCTCTGAGTAACATGACTGTTCCAATGTTTTAGCCGATGTCAATTTACCTGGGGTACATTGGGAAATCATGTTAGATAAGTAGAGAGTGTCATTAATCAATTCAACCAAATTACTTGTGGTTAATTTGCATCTGGAAACTGCCCTCTCTGCTTTGTTTAACTGAGATTGCCATTCTATAAATAATATCTCTTTATGTGATTCTAGGATCTTTGGCAATTTAGCTGACTGTCC
Organism: Pinus albicaulis; assembly: GCA_034641835.2. Classification (NCBI taxonomy): domain Eukaryota; kingdom Viridiplantae; phylum Streptophyta; class Pinopsida; order Pinales; family Pinaceae; genus Pinus; species Pinus albicaulis. The sequence goes on from CM076571.1 coordinate 553,987,703, forward strand.
TTCCTCAGTACTTTTCCACTCAAGATAATTGGTCACTGTTTCATCGGCCTGCTCGAAGTCTGCTATAGCATCAGCCGATTTATTACTTAGAGATGTTTTTAAGTCACATAAAGGTTCTGCCTGGGCGATTTGTTGACATAACAACTTTATCTGTGTTAATAATGCTTTGTTTATTTGTACCGCTCTCCTACTCTCGACCCGCCCACCGGAAGATTTTGGTTTTTCTCAGTCAATAATGAGCACGGAGCACCGTCATATCTTTCTATCTTCTCGCATTCAGAACCTCTGTCGTCTTGAGACAGCCTTGGTCGTTTATGTTCTTTCTGTTTCTGGACTGCACTCTGATCAATCCTCTGCTTCTCTTCCTGCAATTGTTGAGTTAATTGATTATTGGTTTGTTGTTGTGTTATCAATTGCAGTTCTGCCTGCTCTGCCTTCTGCCGTGCTTCTGATAATTGTTCTTGTAATGAGAAAATCTCCTGGTCTTTTGTTTTTAATAAAAGACTCACCTCTGATGCCTTATTTATTGTTGCTGCCGAATAGGCTCCAGCAAATTGTGATAGTTTTGTTAGGTCCTCAGAGGGGTCAAATTCCTCCTTCCAAACTACACGTTCGGGCCATCGTTAATTCTAGAAACAGTGGAAGGTCGTACTTACCCTTTTCTCCCCTTCCTTTGTCGTTTTCACCGCCACAAACATATTTCGGCTATAAGAAATATCCAAGGGGGGAATTTTCTATTTGCAAAAATAAGTATGGTCGCAGGGGTTCTTGGATTTATCTCTCTACTCCTTTAGAACTGGGTAGGCCGCTGGTTTCATCTGAAATCTGTTTTGAAACGTTCTCTTGTGTGTCTGCTACTTTTGATGTTTGGGCTTCCTTTGAACCTTCGGGATTATTGATAGTTGAATCGAATTGCTGCCATTCCTGGAGCAATTCGGGATCAATTTGAGTATCTTGATTTATTTTTATGATGCTCTGTTCCTGTTCTTTTGTTTGGGTTTTCTCTTGCATTTTCTCCTGTCCATTTGTCACAACCAGAGGTTCCTTAGTATGTCGTTGTTCTGGCTCGTTTGATTCTGCTGCTGGGCTTGTTTCTAACAGATCTAGGGGCAGAGTTTGCAACCTCTGTGCTCTAAGTCTGTCGAATTCAACTAACCCTTCATCTTGATATTTCATTTTGGCCAGCGATCTAACTTGGGACATTGACTCGGCTGTGGAGAACAGGTCATCAAACATATCCTCTTTATGATCAAACTTAGCCAATTTGGCCTGTTCAAGGGCATTATAGGCAACTTTGTCGGGATCAAAATGCCTATTAGGGAGAGTTGCCAGAGTTAAGGATTTCATCTTTATAGCTTCTTTCTCTGCATGTTTGAGATCATTCAAAGTGTAGACACCACATCTAAGAGGAAAAGAGGGCCAGACCTGCTTCTTATTTCTCTTTAGAGTTTGTGTAACGCCCTCGGAAATAATCTGATAGGCTATCTCCCTTGCCAACAGTTTATCAGGTATGTACAAAGGAAGAACATGAGGTTTGGCTTGGCTGCCGAAAATTCTTATATAAGTAAACTTTTCCTCTGCAAACCATCTCCCTAAGCCAGTTAAATCAATCCCTGCTTGGTAGGAATCTTGGGGGCAGGTTTATCAAAAATAGAGTAATGAATGGGTAACATGAGGCCATTGCAGATTTGGTATAAATGGTGCCTATGGGAGGTTTTCCACAATTTCTGATGGTATATGTGAATGGGCATGGGGTCTTGTGGAGTCCACCTCCAGCCTTAGCAAGGGAAATTCGTAATTAAAACACAGTGGTGTACAGGATATAAGCATTGTAGTAAAATGGGGAAATAAACCTTTCTTAAAATGCGAGTCTTGCCCCGAAATCAAAGAACTCATGTATTAATTACGTAAAGATAGTAGAAAACTCCATACCTCACTATTGCACGCCGCTCCATTAAAGGAAACCATTTCTATAGTGAAATTAGAGGAGTCATGTAAACCCCATAATCTACACATCATTATTCCAGCATAGCAGTAAGGAGAACATAGGGAATCAACAAAATACATACCGGAAGACTTATGCTTGTGTTTTGCCGGATTCTGCCTCCAATTTCGAATGGGTTCGGATTCAGTTTCGTTCTCACTTCGGAATTTCTCCAGAAATGCTTTGTTGTACTTCTTCTCAGGCTCAGGCAAATGATACATCTGCCTCAAATCATTAGCTTGGAACGAACCGAAGACTCTCCCATCTCTGGTGCAGAAGGTTCTGTCTGTGATTGGGAGTTCCTCAATTGCCCACCTTACTACATCCGTGTATGGGAGAATTTGTTCTCGAGCTGCTATCCGATGAAGGAAAGAGTCAGCTAAGTCCTTTAAAGTACCTTCAGATTTCTGAGTGGTATCGACTGTGGCTTCTACTGTTGTTGCTTCGGGTTCTTCAGCTTCTATCAAATTATATGTACTTTTCCAAGAAGTTTTGCCAAGACCAGAACATGTAGTATCGGATATCAATCCTTTCTTTTTGTTTCCCTGATCAGAGTGATGGTTTTGGTTTTATAATCAAGTAGGCGGAAGTTTTCGTGCGTTGGGACTTCTTCCCATTTTGCCGACTATCACTAGAATTTCGCGATGAGAAAAAATGATGTATTAAGAGAACGATAAGAAAACTAAACACTGTGGAAATATATATTGCTATTGCAATTAACTTAATGATGTTGATTCAATCAAAAGATTTTTGTGCCTAGAGCTGGTTGTTAAAATGGCCGTTAAAAACCCGTCAATCATTTAAATATCCATCACGTCGTTATTGTTGAAATGATTTCGTTTAAGCGTGTTCTTGGCCGTTTTGCCGTTTGGGTTGCAGTGAATCTTTATTATAAAGATATGTGCTTTTAAATACGAATTAATCGTAATATCCCCGTTTTAACAACTTTTTTGAAGTTCGTGTTTTGGCTTTATCGCATTGCATCGGGACGAAAAGGCGCTTTTCTTATACTGGCATCTCTTGGAATCCTCGTTCGCCGATAGCGATATCGCATCGCATCGGGAGCATTGACCGGGGCTCTTTGTTAAAGCATGCATGTATTGCCGATCGCCGATTGTGTGTTATCGCATCGGTGCCAACCAATGTTTCCATAAGTTCTTATTTCCTTCATTATGATATGCTATTCCGTTTATCATGATCGTAATGATAAAAGATTAATTACAGCGCGACCTACGTTGTCATCATATTTGTATATGGAAAAGGTTTCTTTGTAATGTTCTTTATTTCCATGTCTTGACTCCTTTTCAAAATAATACAAAATTGATACCAATTAAAAAGTAAAAGGGTCCCATTTCATATTATGGTATTATGAATAAAAATTATATGAAATGGGGGGGTTGTTGTAGAGGACAACAATTGGCGATTCGCTGGAAGAAACAGTTATCTCTGAAAAGTATGAAAATACTTAAACTTTTTCAAAATAGAGTTTTAATCAAAAAAGAAAATTCTAATATAACTAAGTATATATGCATTCCGAATAATATGAAACTATTTCTTGCTAATTTCTTCTCTTTGTTTAAAATTAGATACACATTCTAAGTTTTTAATAGGCCCTTATTGGTTTATAATGATAAAACATAAAACCTTTCCAAAATAAAATTTTTTGGTTAACTTATCACATAGGTATCTATGCCAAAGAAACGTTCATAGTTTCACAGATACCTTTAACCATGTTATTGTTCATCCACATTCCAATACATCCATTCGAGAGTATGATTAACAAAATGAATTCAAAACATGCTTACATTGAGATTTCTATTTTTTCTGTTATTTTCTAAGATAAAAAGCCATTGTCCTGGTTTGGTGGCCAGCTGTTTGACAATGCCATTCACTAGTAGTAATCTAACCGAACAAGCTGGCTCGTGATGAGACCCCTTGCTTATAATTCTAAGCCATTACCCTGTTTTGGTATGCAGTATTGGTAATGTCGGTTAAACTATTTCCCTATGATCATGGTAAGGTGCTTGTAATAAGACCCTTATCTTTTATATCACCTCTTAGAATTACACTCGAGTAATCATAGACTTCGTGAATGGATGGACAGGAAATTCCTTAAGAGCAAATGGATGACAGTAAGAGTTGAAGATACGAAATTGGATTAGTTTCTGTTTTGATATTGATAACCTTTTTGTTGACCAATTTAAAAACATAAAATGATTTTCTAATACTTCTAAACTTTGAGAAGAGTTCACAAAAATTGAAGGGTGGCTTCAGAATGCAATTATACCTAGTTTCCTAGAAATTGTTCCTCTTGTTCAAGACTTCGATTTATTTAAAAGTAAATACTGTCAGCTTTAGTTCAACTTTTAAAATACAAAGAAAGGTCAAAATAGAAGATACCTTACAACTTTATTTCCTAATGATCCTAAAAAATTAAATCCTACTTAGAACTAAAAGAGAAGGAAATACCTTCTCAATTGAAGAATTTCTTTAAGATGAGGCCATTAACAGGAAGAGAATCCTTCATTCCTGTTAGATCTTGTAACATGAATGTCGAATGGCCTATCTTCTCACTGATCTGAAATGGTCCAAGCCACATCTTTTGAACTTTGTATGTTTACCTTTATCCTCATGGGCTTTATCCTATTTTAACTAGATCACCAACCCGCAATTGTTTAGAACCAGACAGTTTCAATCCAAAACATTTTTTAACATTCCATTAGATGCTTAAAACAAGGAGTACTTTAGCCTTTTCTCTTTCTTCTTCTAATTTTAAAATTTGATCATGTCTAAGTTGGATAGAAGAAGAGGGGCTTTCTTCAATAAACTGCACTAGGGCTAGAGAAGGAAGTGCTAGATTGGTTGGTAGTATTGCTTCTTTCCCATATACAATATTGAATGGAGAAGTACCTATGGAGGCCTTCTGTGTTATTCTATCTGCCCATAGTGCGAATATTAAAGATTTATGCCAATTTTTATGATTCTGTTCAATGGTTCGCTTAATTATTTTAAGGAGATTTTTATTGGTAGATTCTGCTAGACCATTACCCTGGGGATAATAATTTGCAGAATATTTTAGTTTAAAACCTCTTTTAATAGCAAACTCAAACATGGCATTACCAGAGAAATAAGATGCATTATCAAAAACAAGAGTATTCGGGACACCAAACCTGGTAATGATGAATTGATCTATAAATTCTATAATTCCTTCAGAGTTGGTTGTTTTTAACGGAATTGCTTCAACCCACTTGGTGAAGTAATCAGTAGCAGTAAGGATATACTTATGCTGTTTAGAATACTGAGGAGAAATTTCCCCAACGATATCTAATCCCCATTGTTCAAAAGGTTGCTCAATGTTGACTGGTTGCAAAGGGAAAGCTGCTTTTCTTTGTCTTCCACTGGAGGTTTGACAACTTTGACATTTCCTTACATATTCGTGAGTATCTCTGAATAAAGTGGGCCAATAATACCCAGCATGAATGATTTTGTGAGTTGTTGTGTCAGCTCCAAAATGTCCTCCGGCTGGTCCATCATGTAGCTCCTGCAAAACCTTTTGTGCTTCAGGTTTTTCTAGGCATCTTAATAAAACTGAATCATAGTTTTGTCTAAAAAGTACATCATCAATGATTATGAAGTTTTTTGCTTTAATCTAATGGCCCGTTTGTTTTTATAAGAAAGATTAGGAGGTGCATATCCATTTTTCAAATAAAAGATTAAATCTGCGTATTGAGATTCAGAATTGGTAATACTTATCTGATTGATTTCTTCCATATGTTCTGTATCACCTGATTCCGAAATGTTGGATGCTCCTGCTAACAACCTGCAAAAACCTTGACCCCTCACAATCTTTGCTGGCTTGATTTCCAAGTCATACTCTTGAAGTGTTGTAACCCAATTGGCCCTTTTTTCACCTAATTCCCTTTGGATCAGTAATTGTCTTACTGCAGAAAAAGGAACTATCACCTTTGTATGAGCTTTTAAAAGGAATGGCCTATAGTGTTTAATGGCTTTGTATACAACAAAGGCTTGTTTTTCAACTTCGGAGTAATTTAGTTCTGCACCCTGGAAATTTGAACTAAAAAATGAAATCGGTGCTTCAAGGTCATGATCATTAATCTGAGTGAGTACTGCTGCATAAGATGAAACGGATGCGATAGTATACAATGTGAAATGATTAGAAAAATTAGGAGTGTTTAGAGCGGGGGCATTGATTATTGATTGTTTGATTAAATCAAATGCTTCTTTTTCCACAGATCCCCATTTAAACACTAAATTTTTCTTAATCATGCTTTGTAATGGTAAAATGATCTGAGAAAAATCAGGAATAAATCTTTTGACAAAGTTGATCTGACCTAAAAAAGACTGCATGGATTTTTTATTATGAGGAAATGGGATTTCAGAAATTTCTTTAATCCTGTCAGGATCAATATAAATACCATCTTTGGAAACAATAAAACCCAGGAGCTTACCTTGATCAAGAGAAAAGAAAGATTTTTTAGGATTGAGTGAGATACCATATCTTTTGCAGCGTTGAAAAATTTGATTTAAGTCGCACAAATGATTGGATCTCTTTTTAGAAAATACAGTAATATCATCTAGATAGACAACTGTTGTTTTATTAATCAATCCTTTGAAAGCGATATCCATTGCTCTTTGGAATGTGGCCCCTGCATTAATAAGTCCGAAATGCATTTTCTGATAAGCATAAGTTCCCCATTTTGTTCTGAATGTAGTTTTAAGTCTGTCATCAGGATGAACCAAAACTTGGTTATATCCTGAAAAACCATCTAAAAAGGACATTAATTCAGAGCCTGCTACTGATTGGAGTATCTGCTCCATAGTAGGTAATGGGAAGTTATCTTTAAGGCTTGCTTTATTCATATTTCTGAAATCTATACAAATCCTAATGTCGCCATTTTTCTTTCTGACCGGCACCATATTAGAGACCCAGTTTGAGTGTCGAACGGGAAAAATGATCTTAGCTTTCAAGAGTTTATTGAGTTCTGATTTTATTTGACTCTCTAAGTTTGGATGTATTTTCCTTAATTTCTGCTGAACTGGTTTCTGATTGGGAAGCATTGGAATGGTATGCTGGATAATAGTTGTATCATACGTCTTTAGATCATCATATTTCCAAACAAAAACATGTTTATGTTTCTTTAAAAGTTTAATAAATGCTTCTTTTTCTTCTACAGAAAGTCCTAATCCTAGATTAACGTTTTGAGGATTTTGTTCAGTGCCAAGGTTTATCAATTCAAATCTTAAAGTAGAGCTTTGGAGCTTTGGATTAGTTACAGGTTTAAATCTGTCTTTAATATCATAAAGATCCTCAAGCTTCACCAAAGGCTTTGGAATTGAATTTTCCTCGGATTTACCTCTCATTTGAAGGTCATGTTCGCTTTCCTCAATGATCTGGTCATCATAGGACTTTTCTGAAGTTAAAAATTGTAAAATGTCTTCATCGTGATTAAACACTCTCCAATTAGTGACATTGTCAGGAATTGATGGCCTAAAAAGTAATTCTATTGAAAATCTATCTGGGCTATAATCTTCGGAGGGTATGAGTCTGGAGGCAACATTTGCTAGCAAGTCTGCTGCTGAATTTTGAGACCTAGGGATAGAAGAAATATTGAATGCAGAAAAGTGCGTGGTGAGTTCTTGTACCAGCGATTGATAATGTTTGAGGTGATTTGAAAGACAGTGAATTGTATTTCTCACCTGTTTGACAATAATTTCAGAATCGCCGAATACCTTCAAATATTGCACTTTAAGGCCAATTTCTTTATACAGACCTTGGATTAAGGCTTCATACTCAGCTGTATTATTTGTGCATTCAAATTCTAATCTACAGGACAACATTGTTTTTTCTCCTTGCGGGCTAACCAAGATACACCCTGCTCCTGAACCTTCGTTAGATTTAGAGCCGTCAAAATATAAAGACCAAAATAAAGAAGTATTAACAATATTATTTACAGTTTCCCCAGTATCACTAAAACATCTTGACCTATCAGTTTGTGAATAGTTTTCAATCTGTGATGTTAAACTGTTTACTGAGAAAGGGGATGGTTGGGCAGTGAGATTTCCGAAAAATGAATCTGATGAATAATTTCCCAAGATGTTGTTATTAAATGCAATTGGTTGATTTTCCTGTTCAAAATCTGTTACAGTATGGGTCATGTGTTTTTCTCGATTGATTTTTATTTGATTTGGCTTTCCTCCATAAGGTAACCACATGTGAGACCAATCGGTAGAAATATACCCGTGGAGCTTTTCAGACCAATCTCTACTTAAAATCAACCCATAAAATTCAGGTATATCAGCTATTAAGATATCAATTCATTGAACTACCCGTGGATCAGCTGCTAACCTGATAGTTACGGAGTTAATCTCTCCTAAAACCTGGACCTTGCTTCTGTCTAACTGTACAATGTGTATGGAAGACTTTTGGGGTTCTATGTTCAGTTTAGAACAAACTGAAGCTGGCATTATATTGGATGATGCCCCTGAGTCAATCAAACAATTGTGTAGATTTCTGTTGTAGATCTCAAAAGTCAAAAGAAAGGGTGGAGTGTGAGAACTTGATCTATCCCCAATCAGGATTGAATCAGTAGCTTCTATCATACCAGAAGGTGGTTGACCAGAATCATTTGCAGCTTTAGCACTGGGAAGAGGTGAACAGGGAACAGCATTCAATTCTTTGAGAAGCAATTTCTGCTGATGTTTTAATTTGCTAAGTTCAAACATAGTAATTTTTGCCTTAGTTTTCTTCATATCATCAACAATATTGTAATCCATTGAATCGGACACTACTAATGTTTTAGATGTTGAAGGAGTATTTGAAGTTGAAGGTTGGTTTTGGGGAACTACTGCAGGTGACTTCTTTGTAGGTACTTTTTCCTTTGTTGTAGCAGCACCTGCACTCCGTTCTTTTGAAGTTTCCTGAACAGGTTCAGAGGTACTTTTACTCCTAGTAGAGACAGGAAAAGCTTCTTCATCATTATCTGTATCGGAGTTGGGCAGTATGAAATCCCACATGCCATGGCATTCAACAACTTCCTCTTCATCATCAGTTGGTGAGATTGTTGCCTCTTCTTCTTCTTCTTGATCTGAATCTGCATAAGATATGATATTTGGTGGTTTTGATTCGGTTTTCTTATAATTCTTAAAGGGCCTTTTGGTTGAAGTTTCAGTGACTTGTTTCTTGATTTCAATCATTTCATTTGACATAGTCTTGAGGACCTTTTGGAGGCCTTCCATATCATATGGATCTTTCGAGATTTTCTTCTTTGAGTCTTCTTTGAATGAAACTTTTTTGGTTTTTCTTTCCTCAAGAGCTGCTTTCTTTTCTAGAGCATTAATACGTTTTTCCACCGCAAGTGCTTCTTTCATGTTTTCAGCAAGTGTTGGTTTTGCGGCCCTGTCTACAAAAATAGCTATATTGGCAGGTAGGGCAGTAATATACCACTCACTTCAGATTTGTTCACTTGGTTTGGAAGTCGTTGGGATTTTATTCAAAAGTTTATTGAAACGAGCATTAAATTCTTTAATGGGTTCCCTATGCTCTATCCTAAGATTGGAGAGATCATTTATTAGTGTAGCTAAAGATCTATCGTCTCCATACTTAGTAAGAAATTGTTCTTGGCAAATGTCCCAACTGGTAATAGAATCAGAAGGCAGGGAAAAATACCAGGATCCTGCTGATCCTTGCAATGTATAAGGAAAAAGCCTAACAACGACATCTTGCTCAGTCACTCCCTTCAAATTAACTGCTAACATGAAGTTATTGATATGTTCCTCGGCTTGGGGTCCATTTTCTGGATTAAACTTGGGTAGCCATTTTTCAGGAGCATCAGGTAATGCATGTAATGGTGCGGGCATATTGACTGCACCAGGTCTGGTCCATGGATCTGCCATTGTAATACCAGTGGTGGATGATACTGTTGTTGAAATTCCAGATGTTTGGGAAGGAATTTATGTTGAGGAGTGAGCAGTTTGAGATGTTGAAGTTCCAAGTTCCTGGTGAACAACAATATGTAATGAGGGAGTGGATGGTTGACTTCGCACTGGGGAAGATGAGATGGAGGATGTGGATGAAAGTGCTTCACTGTCAGAATCTTCAGTGTTTCTCTTTGCCCTTTTTCTTTTAGGTAAAGGGAATTCAATAGGTTCAATACCGAGCTTTTCACTCTGAAGTCTAGTGAGAGGGTGAGGTAGATTGAATTGCGAAGTCTCACTGCTTTGAGATAGCTCAGATTTCTGTGGTGAAATCGAGAAACTCTGAAGTTTATGGATGAGAGACTGAACTTCAGGAGATTCAAGACTTAATTGCTCTGAAGTATGGTGGGTTTGAGCAGTGATAGTGGATACCTCTTCTTCTTGCTTGGATGCTGAAGAATCAGCATGCAATTGGGAAGTATGAGGTGATGCGGAGGGAGAATTACTCTTAGAATGGTTTGCAGACTTAGGTTTGCTTGCCATTCACAGTTGATGGCCCTCCTTCTAGCGCCAAAAATGTTGATGCCTCGAAAATCGCTGCAACAACATTGGGGGATAACCACCCGGTCCGGACGTTAATACAGCTCCTTTTCCGTTTGGAATAGTGGCTCCGACTGGATATGATGGGACCAATTTCCCAATAATGAATAAAAAGGGGTGGATGAATGATTGTTTGTCTAATCTAATGATAGGTGAATAACTTAATCTATCAGTGAAATAAGATAACTACCACTAATCCCGGGAACTATTGTACTTTGAAGTGTAGCGCTTGATGATCTATGTCTATTGACAGGCATATAGAAGACTCTATCTAATAAACACGGACATTTATTTATTCAAGGATTACCTTGCTTAAATAGTTAAACAAAGCGATTAAAGCAATATTGCTACACTTATCATTTATATCATCGACATATATATGATTGAAAGAAAAGCATACCATAAACATCCAATAGTGGAAGGAATACAGAAATACTGTTAAAACACATACATATATTCAATAATAGCAAAAGTAATCAAACAACAATTTATATAAAAAGAATGGATTCAGACATAGATAATAGTACCATATGAGCTGCAAGTCATTCCACAATATCAATCGCTATTTGAGATTCTTCTTTCAACGCAAAAATACTTTCACACAAAGACAGTAGTGCACATTTGCATAAAAGCTTTCTTATCAAAATTAGAATAATTGGTCGAGTTTTATAAAAAAAATACACCTGAAGTACAGTAGTGTAACTTCAGATTTTAAGTCATATACAAAACTTTACGACCCTTTCTAAATGCATGAAAGGGTCTATAAATACTAATTCTATCTAAATATCTATGAAACTGAAAAATCCTACTTAATTGGTATCATACAATCTTGAATATCTCCTTCATGGCAATCTGGAAGTCGGCAGTATGAATCATCACTTAGGCTGTTCATCTCTAGTTCTGAGCTGGCAGATTGCAAGCATCGGCTCCACTTCTGGTGGTCGGTTAAGGCGAGAATTGAGTTGGGCATCATAGGTGGCATCCTGCATTTCGGGAATGATGCACCCGATTGCATCTGAGAGGCATTTGAGGGCGGCTCTCTGGCTGTAAGGTTTGACTAAGAACATCCAATAGGTGTCCCATGTCAAGCTGTTAATTCCTGCGATTAATCTGCCAGTTTTCTCCAGCTCTGGGTAACATGACTGTTCCAATGTTTTAGCTGATGTCAATTTACCTGGGGTACATTGAGAAATCATGTTAGACAAGTAGAGAGTATCATTAATCAATTCAACAAAATTACTTGTGGTTAATTTGCATCTGGAAACTGCCCTCTCTGCTTTCATTAACTGAGATTGCCATTCCATAAATAATATCTCTTTATTCGATTCTAGGATCTTTGGCAATTTAGCTGACTGTCCTTCCTCAGTACCTTTCCACTCAAGATAATTGGTCAATGTCTCATCGGCCTACTCGAAGTCTATTCTAGCATCAGCCGATTTATCACTTAGAGATGTTGTTGAGTCACATAAACGTTCTGCCTGGGCGATTTGTTGACATAACAACTTTATCTGTGTTAATAATGCTTTGTTTATTTGCACTGCCTCTGCCCTGAATTCAGCTACCCGTGGAAGATTCTTTGTTTTCTCAAGCTGGGCTGATAGTTGAGCAATCTGCTCATCTTTTATCTTCAGCATTTGTTCATTTGCTGTCTTGAGTTGTGCCAATGCCTCTGATAACTCTTTTTGCTTCTGGACTGCACTCTGATCAATTCTCTGCTTTTCTTCCTGCAATTGTTGAGTTAATTGATTATTGGTTTGCTGTTGTGTTAACAATTGCATTTCTGCCTGCTCTGCCTTCTGCCATGCTTCTGATAGTTGCGCTTGTAATGAGAAAATATCCTGGTCTTTTGTTTTTAATAAAAGACTCACCTCCGATGCCTTATCTATTGTTGCTGCCGAATAGGCTCCAGCAAATTGTGATAGTTTTGTTAGGTCCTCAGAGGGGTCAAATTCCTCCTTCCAAACTACATTTCCCGTCACTGTTAGTTCTGGGAATAGGGAAGGCTGATCAGTCCTTCTCCTCTTCCTTTGTCGTTTTACCACAGCTTTGTGCTTCGGGCTATAGAAGACATCTAAGGGAGGAATTTCTTCTATCTGCAAAATAACTTGATCGGAGGGGTCCTTTGGGATTATCTCTACTCCTTTAGAACTGGGTAGGCCGCCGGTTTCACCTGGAACTTGTTCTGAAATGGTCTCCTGTGTGTCTGCTACTCTTGATGTTTGGGCTTCCTTTGAACCCTCAGGATTGTTGATAATTGAATCGAATTGCTGCCATTCCTGGAGCAATTCGGGATCAATTTGAGTATCTTGATTTACCTTCATGGTGCTCTGTTCCTGTTCTTTTGTCTGGGTTTCCTCTTGCACTTTCTCCTGTTCTTTTGTTATAACCGGAGGTTCCTTAGTATGTTGCTGTTCAGGCTCGCTTGATCCTGCTGTTGGGCTTGTTGCTAACAGATCTAGGGGCAGAGTTTGCAACCTCTGTTCTCTAAGTCTGTTGAATTCAACTAACCCTTCATCTTGATATTTCATTCTGGCCAACGATCTAACTTGGGACATTGACTCGGCTATGGAGAACAGGTCATCAAACATATCTTCTTTATGATCAAACTTTGCCAATTTGGCCTGTTCAAGGGCATTATAGGCAACTTTGTCGGGATCAAAATGCCTATTAGGGAGAGTTGCTAGAGTTAAGGATTTCATCTTTATAGCTTCTTTCTCTGCATGTTTGAGATCATTCAAGGTGTAGACACCACATCTAAGAGGAAAAGAGGGCCAGACCTGCTTCTTATTTCTCTTTAGAGTTTGTGTAACACCCTCGGAAATAATCTGATAGGCTATCTCCCTTGCCAGCAGTTTATCAGGTATGTACAGAGGAAGAACATGAGGCTTGGCTTGGCTACCAAAAATTCTTATATAAGTAAATTTTTCCTCAGCAAACCATCTCCCTAAACCAGTTAAATCAATCCCTGCTTGGTAGGAAATCTTGGGAGCAGGTTTATCAAAAATAGAGTAATGAATGGGTAACATGAAGCCATTGCATATTTGGTATAAATGATGCCTATGGGAGGTTTTCCACAATTTCTGATAGTATATGTGAATGGGCATGGGCTCTTTTGGAGTTCACCTCCAGCCGAGCACGGGAAATTCAGAATTAAAACACAGGGTGTCCAGGATATAAGCACTGTAGTAAAATGGGGAAATAAACCTTTCAGAAATGCGAGTCTTGCCTCTGAAATCAAGAACTGCGGTGGCTAATTTGTCAGACAGTATAGTTCCCCAATCCATAATTTCACTATTGCATGCTGCCTCCATTAAAGGAACCATTTCTATAGTGAAATTAGAGGAGTCATGTAAACCCCATAATCTACACATCATTATTCCAGCATAGCAGTAAGGAGAACATAGGGAATCAACAGAATACATACCGGAAGACTTATGCTTGTGTTTTGCCGGATTCTGCCTCCAATTTCGAATGGGTTCGGATTCAGTTTCGTTCTCACTTCGGAATTTCTCCAGAAATTCTTTGTTGTACTTCTTCTCAGGCTCAAGCAAATGATACATCTGCCTCAAATCATTAGCTTGGAATGAACCGAAGACTCTCCCATCTCTGGTGCAGAAGGTTCTGTCCGTGATTGGGAGTTCCTCAATTGCCCACCTTACTACATCCGTGTATGGGAGAATTTGTTCCCGAGCTGCTATCCGATGAAGGAAAGAGTTAGCTAAGTCCTTTAAATTACCTTCAGATTTCTGAGTGGTATCGACTGTGGCTTCTACTGTTGTTGCTTCGGGTTCTTCAGCTTCTATCAAATTATAGGTACTTTGCCAAGAAGTTTTGCCAAGACCAGAACATGTAGTATCGGATATCAATCCTTTCTTTTTGTTTCCCTGATCAGTGATGGCTTGCTCTATAACTGGCGAGGCGGAAGCGTTTGTAGTTTTCTTGGACTTCTTCCCCATTTTGCTTGTATCTATCAGCTTAGAATTCTGCACAGGAGAAAAATTAGCGTAACGCAGAGAACTGATAGTAAAAACCAAACACGGGGGAAATATATTGCGTGATGAAGAATTAACTTAATGATGCTATAGATTCAATCTGAAAAAGATTTTAAACTTAATATTTCATTAAATGGCCGCAAAAACCCGTCAATCATTTAAATATCCATCACGTCGTTTATTGTTGAAATGATTTGTTTAAGCGTGCCTTGGCCGTTTTGGCGGTTGGGCGCAGGTGAATCTTCATTATAAAGATAAGGCTTTTAATACGAATTAATCGTAATATCCCCATTTTAACAGCTTTTTCGAAGTTTGTGCTTTGGCTTTATTGCATCGCATCGGGAAGAAACGTCGCTTTTCTTAAGTTAGCATCTCTTAGAATCTACGATCGCCGATAGCGATATCGCATCGCATCGGGAGCATTGACCGGGGCTCTATGTTAAAGTATGCATGTATTGCCGATCGCCGATTGCGTGTTATCGCATCGGTGCCAACCAATGTTTCCATAAGTTCTGTCTCCTCTCTCATTGCGATATGCGATCTTGCGATCGCTTTATCGCAATGATAAAAGATTTAATTGTTTATATCCCAAGGTCATTATTGGTTTGTATATGGAAAAGGTTTCTTGTAATGTTCTTTATTTCATGTTCGGACCTTTTCAAAATAATACAAAATTGATACCAATTAAAAAGTAAAAGGGTCCCATTTCATATTATGGTATTATGAATAAAAATTATATGAAATGGGGGGTTGTTGTAGAGGACAACAGCTACATGAAATTAATGTCCTCATGAAAATTTCTCAGAATTGCACAATGTATATTTCCAAATACACAAATGGAGAAAGTCAACATGCCTTGCATTGGATAATTTGTATATGATGCCAGACTCTTTTACTGGTTGAGAGTATATAAGTTGGACTAAGATCATCAATATAGAAAATACTAAAAAAAAATTAACGTTTGATGAAAAAGGAATACTATGTATCGCAGTGTGTGGGTATATGGTTCTCTTTCATTATATTAGTAAGACAGGACAAATCACCAAAGATTTCCCCATGTCAAGAGACCAATTTGATGATATTGTGATTTCAGTGAGACATAATTTGATAGAAATTGCAAGATCACTATCATAAGAGATAAGAGAACGATTTTCTTGAGATGTATTGTTGGAGGCCACATGTGTGGTATACCCTCAATATTGGAACGTTTGTTAATGTCCAAAAAATTTAAAAGCTGATTTTCAAAAGAGATTAAAATGCTTACAAGACCACTTTTGCAAGAGAGCCTCGATACATGGAGAACATATTGAAGGTATTTTAGATTCATCAAAATTGTATCAACAAGGTGGACGCTTTGCTAAAAAATGTGGAATAAATATCCTATTTTGGAGAATCCTAATGAAAATGGTCCTATAAAAAGATTATGGATTACTTTAAGTGCTAGCCAATACCTACAAGAAAACATATCAGAATATTTCAAATTAGTAGATTTGTGTCAAACCATGATTTTGGGATTAGTGGAGGATGAGAGAATATTTAGTGCACTATCATTCTTGAAGTCAAAGTTGAGGACCAAGCTTGATAAAAATGTGGATACACATTTAAGATTATATGTAACAAAGTATGACATTAACAATTTTCCATATAAAAGAGCACTAGCGTTTTGGAGATCAGATTGTGATAGAAGGGGAGAAAAAAATATAACAAATTTCTCTAATGAACTTGATACTGAAAATAATGTTTTAGAGGCTCATAATGACATTTCGTTTGTAGAAGATCATGTTCATAATGTAGAAAATGAGTACCAAGATGAGAAATGGAAAATTGAAATACCCTAGGATTCTTATTTTGGTATGCATAATCTGTTGATCATGAAAGATTACTAGATGTCAAATTCAGGTAAAAATGGGTTTTATATTTTGTATTTTTCATTGGAACACTACAGCTACATTTCTTTGATGTGTGCTATTTTAAGATTGATGTTTCTTATTTAACCCTTACATTGTTTGTTTCTTATTTGTGACAGTAAATGAAGCTGGATTTAATGAGGCTGGGACCTATTTCTTTTTACATAGATAGTGTATGACAAGTATTAAATGATAAATAACTAATTGAACAAGACTAACACAAAGCATCAATGGGCTCATTCAAGTACATGAAACTACCTTGATGTTTAGCTCTGGTATCTTGGAAAATTTTAATGTTTTATATGTTGCTTGTGTTTGGGGAATTTTGTTGAGTTTTGAGTTTTATATTTTCTTGGAAAATAATTATTGATATTTGAAAAATGTATGATTTTATATTGGTACTGGAAATGAATTTGGGTTTGATCTTTGACAAGAAATGAAGTCAGATTTGATGAAGTTGGGACCTATTTCTTTTCACATACATAGTGTCCTAGTATTAAATAATAAATAACTAATTTAAGAATTCTAACACTAAGCAACAATGGGCTTATTAAAGTACATGAAATTTTGTTGATGTCTAGCTCTGATATCTTAGAAAATTTAAGTGGTTTGTTTGTTGCTTGTGTTTAGAGGATTTTGTTGAATTTGAAATTTTCGGTTTGTTTTGGTCAAAGATTTTTTTAGTCCCTTAAATGCTTATGGTGCTCATATCATGCATAGATCAATAGATATTGTTTTATTATTATAATTATTATTGTTTTATTTATATATTTGGTGGCTTGAGGAAATATATTTTGTTTCATTTCACTTTTTGGCATGATTTTGACATCTTCACCTTTTAGAATATAGTAATTTTTTTTTCTTATTATAGATTTTTCTTGGAAAATAATTATTGACATTTGGAAAGGGAAATAAGCCATGAGTAGCTAAGAGAAGATAAAAATGGCCTATGTACTAGGTTCTTCCGCATTCATCGTAGGAGACCTATTGGCATGAGACTGACATCCCGTTTATGCAATTACACTTTTGATGCCAAGGCGAAGCTGAGTTTGTTGACCTAGGAAGAAAATTGGTAGTTGATCATAATTCTAAGGAGATTAGAATGTTGGTTTCACCAAAAGAATACCATGCCACCAATGCTGGTGGAACCAAAGGTCCTTACTCCTTTCCTTCCATAATGTTTGATGATATTTTTTGTTCTTGTGTGTGGTTAAAGAAGTGCAACTTAACTCCTCCTTCAAGCAAAGCATAAAAGCATGTAAATATGAAAGACAAGTTCAATTTTTTTTTTTAATATTATAATATGTTAACACATTCCATACTAAAATATAAATATTTCTAGATAAAGTTTAAGTTTACATTAAAATAATTATATTATTTAATTATGTATCATAAATTAAATTATGCGTGTGTGTGTGTGTGTAATGTTTATTGATATTTATATGTCTTGCTAAATCTTAAACTTATGAGGCTATTAGAAATTTAATTTTGTGTTTAGAATAATTAATAGAAGTGTTTCAATATCATTATAATTTTCCTAATTTGAAAGATGAAGAACGTTGGTAGCGTGACGAATATTTTAAAAACTAAATGGATTATGAGAATAAGATATGCAATATAAGAGAGGACTTTTTTCATTTCTAATCTAGATAAGTTTGTTTTTTTAATTTTATTTTCAAAATTGGGGTTTATCACCTCCTTATAATATCATACTTTTATTTATCTCTTTAACCTTTTATCACCCAACATTTCTCCAAAAAATTTAATGCAATAATATTTTGTAATATTATTTTACAAAATGATCTATTCCTTTATACTCCAATAATTTAATTGTCAATACTAGCTATAGTTTCTTTTATTTCAAATTATTATTTAAAACAAAGATATATGTAATCATACATATGAATACATAACATATCAATGTATTCTATTTTATTGGTATAAAACCTGCAAATAAATAATTTATAGACTCATATTACAAGTTCTTAATTTATGAAATATGAATGCTTATGTTAACTTTTGTGTAAATAATATAAGTAGTATATATAAATCTAAAACTAAATAAATAATAATAATAATCTCATAAAATAATCTACAACATTATATTTCATCCCTATATATATATATATATATATATATATATATCTTCAAGTAACATATCAATGCATTCTATTTTTATTGGTATAAAACCTGGAAATAAATAATTTATAGACTCATATTACAAGTTCTTAATTTATGAAATATGAATGCTTATGTTGAATTTTGTGTAAAAATATGAGTAGGATATATATATCTAAAACTAAATAAATAATAATAATAATCTCATAAAATAATCTACATCATTATATTGCATCCCCCGTGTGTGTGTGTGTCTATATATATATATATATATATATATATATCAAAGTTCTTCAAGTGAAAATTTTTTTAGAGTGCAATATACAATGTGTTATTTTTCATTGTTTAAATTGTATTTGTGAATGTTAAATAGAGTATAAAATTTTTAACCATAAAAACTTAATGTTTTTCTTTATGTAGATATAGATGAAGTTTGTACCCACATAAATTAGTTAACATAGGATTCAAATAGTTTATTTAAATATGTTGTTGAAATATTTTTGAAAAGTATAAGATTTAAACATCTTATTCACACATTTTTTTTACTTCCAATTACTTTACAACATATTCATTTTTTTTAAAATTATAGGCCACATTATTTTTCTATTTAGAACATAATGTTTAATTTTTATTTTTATTTTAAAGGGGCATGAACTTACACATTTGGCTCATTCTGCCTTCAATAATAATACAAGGGTAAATGTGTAAATATTTTAGTTACTTTGTGGAGTTACTTAAAACGTCTGATGTGAATAAGTTATGAACATGAATTTTTTAATTCTATTAATAAATAGAATTTAATCCCAAACTCTTCTTCCTAGAGATATAATATCTCAATTTGGGAAAAGGGAAGCCAAGAGGGTAAGAGAGGGACCTGAGGTAACCTTGAAGGAGAGACAAACTGTAAACAAAAACATTTGATAGGATATTGTGGACGAAGGCAAGACACTACCAATGTAAGGAATTATTGAGTTGGTTGGCTAGTGGAATTATAATTGAAGCCTATGTGCTAATTTTTAAAAACCCTAGACCATCTCTGTTGGGACAAAGTTTTTTAGGGTTGGACCTCACAAGTTCACCTCATAGAAATTGTTTTGGATATGAAGATGGTTTGGGGGAGTTTCGGTATGATGTAGTGATTCTCACTGGTTGGGAAGAACATTTGGAGCCATGTAATTATGTGTAAAACTCAACTGCTTGAGAGAAATTGTCTCAGTTGTGATTCTTTCCATGCAAAGGAGTTTGTTCCTATTCTCTAGGAGTTTTTTAGATCTAGTTTTTTTACTAGATTGGTGTGTGGTTGAGATATTCTCTCAACCAACTGTTTATGTTTCTAAGATAGTCTACGTATCTTGAGGCAACACTACATGTATTTATATGTAACATTATTTGATTAATTAATGTAGTGATTAGTTTTTAAATTGGTATCAGAGCCCGAAAGGGCCTGGGCCTTGCCCCTTTTGGGCCGAGGGAAATAAATAGTTTGGTGAATGTTTATTTTTCATATTGTTCAAGTGCTTGTGGAGTTGATTCAAGAGAAATAGCTTTGGGCTTGTTGAAATAATTGATTTATAGTTACAAAGATGAGGTGAAACTTCCTACTAGGCATTGATGATTTGATGAAGGTCTATTGCGACCATTACGACCATCCATGGGATTCATTGTGGTGTGATATTATATTCACCTCTTAGAGTGAGTGTGAAGCTACTTGGTTGAATCATCGGTGGAAGCGCTAAGTTGCACATTGTGAGTTTGGAAGGAAGGTGGTGTGGCTGCATATTGAGGTAATTCTATAGTGAGATATGTTCAACGAAAGAGTGTTGTGTTTTTATATGTGTTCTCTCCATTTCTTTGTTAGTGATGGTCGTCGTTTGGAATGAACTTAAGGAAAAATTTGAGGAATAGGAGGAATAAGGCTTATTACAGAGGAAAACATAAATTATTTTGTTTATAGAGTCAGAGTAGGAGCTTGGAGAAAGTGTGTCAATATGGAATGTGAGGGAATTTTATTTTCTTGTAATTGAATGGCAACGTGAAGGAAAAGATAAGCCTGATCCACATATTTTTCTCATTTCGACATCATAGGTGAAGGACTCTATTTTTGTGGAGTCAACTATTGCAAAGAGGATATTGCAAGAGAATTCTAGATGAAGGACATGGGGCTCATGCATTATTTCCTTGGTTTGGAAATTTGGAAAGGAGACAAGAAACCTTTTGTCTCTACGGGTAATATGGAAACAAGATATTGAAGAATTTCCACATGGAGAGTAGAAAACCCATGGAGACTCCTCTAGCAGGGAGTTAGCGGAAGTAATCTCCTACTTCGAGTGAGGTAGTAGAGGCCACCATTTACAGGTAGCTTGTGGGTTCACTTATGTATTTGGTTAACAAACAACTAGACATGTGTTATGCAGTTAGCCAACTTACTCAAGAAATGGTTGAACCAACCAAACTCAATTGAAAGGAAGTAAAGCATGTGTTGAGATACCTTAATGGCACTACTTAGTTTGGTATTTTTTATAGAAAGACATAGGGAGTGAAGCTGAAAGGCTTCACATATGCATATTTGGCAGGGATTCCATCAACGAGGAAGAGCACATCAGGAGGAGTTTTTAGTGTTGGGTTACCAAGGGTTTCTTGGTACAACAGGAAGTAGAGATATGTTACACGCAACTCAGTAGAAGCAGAGTACATGACTGTAAGTCAAGTAGCATGTGAGACTAACTAGATGAGAGAGATTATTTTTGGGTTATTTGGTCAGCAGATGGAGCCTAGTGTGATTTATTGTTACAATCAGAGTTGCATCAAACTGTTTGAGAATCCAGTATTTAATGATCGATTCAATAATATTCACATCTGGTGTCACCATCTACGAGATTGTGTGTAGAGGTGGATCATATTGTTGGAGTAAATTCCTATTGAGGAACATGATGCAGATATTTTTACAAAGGATTTGTGAAGAGGAAAATTTAAATTCCATAGAGGCAGGATCGGGGTATCAGATAATCCCTTTATTGCTGAGAGGGAGTGTTGAAAATGCAATAAGAAAATCTAGTTTTGACTTTACCTTGGCCAAACTAGATTAAAATTCAAATTTCAATTTCAGTGAAATACTCACAGGTAGTTAAATGAGGTGATATGGAACTTATCACTCAGTTAACTCAGTTAATTCAAGTACGAGACACATGAATTCGGTTCAATGGTATTATTCATTTCTAATTTGTAAGAATATATTTCAATTAATTTGAGTTATTGTGAGTTTAACTAGTTATAACTGATTAAGAACTAATGGAAGGTATAGTATGGGGTGTGTTCACTTATGATGAACTAATTAACTCATCAATCATCCCAGAATAATTGATGCATGTAGGAAACTCAAGTTACCTAGTTGAGATTAGAGTTTAAGGGAAGTGTACTATCAATTGTAAACTATTCCATGTTGTATAGGCAGTGTATGTAGTTAGAGAAGGTCCTAAAGGAATTGCGCTATTCCCAATGAGTAATTTCCATAAATAATACGGGCTAATTCCTTAGTAAACATCAGAAGCAAATAGGATCTTGGGAAATCAGGAATTTGGTTAAGTATTGACCAGAGTCATATTGTGAGGAAATGTGATAGATTATACTAGTGCATAGGTTGCTTAGGCTTGAGAAAGCATTATATTTCTTCTCTATTTTCTCATTATTAATAGGAAGGGGTTTTTTCGTAGTTTATTTCCCCCTAGATAAATCCATGTGAAATGTGTCATTGAATCTTGTATCATGTTTATGTTGTGATTTTGTGATCGTTAAATATTTTCTGAAGTTGAGTAGAGTAGATTCAAGCCTTTTGATTTAGTAAAATTCATAAGAAATTTCTAATCTACAAGGAATTTATATACATACGGAATCATTCTAGAAACCATAATAATGCTAAAAAAAAAATTAAAACTAAAGGTTTTACCCATTTCGAATATTGGCACAATACAAAACGAAAAAATAATCTTTATAATAATTTTTTTTTTACAAATCCTATAGGGTTAAAAAAAAACATACGGAAGAAGATTCCTAATACGAGTACATAAACCCATGGGGTGGCGGCTTGTTGGTGATTGAGTGTTCTATTAAAGAACTCATTTGTAAAGGTCACCGGTTCAAACCCTGTGGGTGTCTGTCAGGCGTAAGCCTGTGAAACTTGCTGTGTATTGTCGGTGGGGGATGATGCCAGCCAGGAGGGTTTTCATTGGCAGCAGCGCGATGTGATCTTGTGTGGCATATATTATTGTATGGTTCTCATTACCAGTTTCCTTCCTGATATATCAAAATAAATAAATACACAAATAAAAATACGAGTACATAATTTCAAAGAAATGCGAATATAAGTAATATATTTGAGAGTAACCCATACCAAGGCCGAAGGGCATAATAAAATATCAACTAAAATCTTAATTAATCACATACATTATAACCTAATTTTAATTTATATCCCAACCAACAAGGGTTTCAAAGGTCGTTTGGCCAATAACATAAAAGCCCACTATAACTTATACAAAGGTTTGGACTCCATATAGCAAGGAAACCGTGCCGAGGACATGTAATAAGGCATGTCTACCCAATATGGTGACCTATGCTAAGTGAAAAAGAAAGAATTAAAATAAGAACATGGCACCCTATGAAAATAGAAGGTAGCACATGCCTTTGTAAATGAATATAGCTGCATGTGAACTTGAAAGTGTAAAATAAGAGGAAAAATTAGCAAATTTATTGGGTGGAGGGTTAAAAAATTAAAATATTTGAAAGAGTTAGTATTGCAAGGAAAAATACCTTTATACAAGCATGAAATGCATCCATAAATCCTCACATCCTTTGTCTAAAGGAAAAAAATGCACAACTGTAAACATTGGATAATGTTACTCAAAACCAATTGAAAATAAATATTTGCATACACAAACATGTGTATACATGGAAGCGTAATGTTGTAGTTTTGCTATCCTCCCACACCATAGCTCACTAGGAAGGGTATCTAAAGTAAACATAAGGTTAGAAAATTATATATTACGGAGCAACGGAACACATAAAATATGCGGAAAATACAGGCACAAAAACACATAAAACCAGAGAGACACAGATATACGTAGTTCACCCAGTTTGGGCTACGTCCACCCCAAACAGCAGTCCTTCATTTCTATTATCCAGCAAAATGAAGAGACAAAACCTACAACAGATCTACTGTAATATCCTTTGATCTCTCTCACAGTCTCCCTATCTATTTGCCGCTCAGATAATACACATATATTGCACAACCGCAATACAATACCCTCATACAAAGAGAGCGGTTGCCTTCTAGGGCAAAAAACCCTAAAATAAACATAACTTCTACCGTTAGATCATCTGCCTAATGAACGGCCCATATTGACTAGAAATTACTATAGTTTTACAAGGCAATTTTACCTCTGTTTTTGGCTTCAGGGGCATTGCCGCTGAAACCCCCGTCGGGGGACCACTGGACCTTGGACCCCCCAGCCGGGGGGTCAGCCCCCCTGGACCTCGCGAGGGGGACAAGTCCCCCCTGCACCCCCCCGCTGCAAGGGTGTATAATTTTCCTGGGGTATTCATCTAGCTAAAACAAGGATCTCTGAATCAGGATGAAAATCAGGCTCTAGACCCAACAATCTCCCACTTGGAGACTGATTGTAGCAACTCCACCGCTACCTCATTTTCTGGACAATGACTCCTTTTTGGACCTAGCTATTTCTCATCTTCATCATCATCCTTGAAGACCAATTTAAACTGAGCACATTCTCAGTTTCTCCCTGGTTACAACTTTTGTTAGCATATCTACAGGATTCTGGCTAGTGTGTATCTTTTCCAGCTTCAACTCTCCATCTTCCAATACTGACTGTATGAAATGGTACTTGAGAAGTATGTGTTTAGTCTTGTAATGAAATTATGAGTTATTTTCAAGATGAATGGCACTTTGGCTATCATTGTATAACGTTCCCATATCATGCTTCTTACCCAATTGACCCATAAACCTTTGTAGCCAAATCATTTCTTTACTAGCCTCTGTAGCAGCAACATACTTTGCTTCTGTTGTTGAAAGTGCAACAACACTTTGGATTTTTGAAACCTAACTAACAACTGTTCCACCTACAGTAAATACATATCCTGTAGTGCTCCTCATGTTATCTCTGTCACCTGCCATATCTACATCAACATATCCCTGTAGAGAAATGTTTGAACCACCAAATCATAATGCTTGATTTGTGGTACCTCTCAAATATCTGAGAATCGATTTTACTACCATCCAATGTTCTTTTCCTGGATTATTCATGTACCTTCTTACAACTCCCACTGCATGTGTAATATCAGGCCTTGTGCAGACCATTGCATACATTCAGCTTCTAACTGCTAATGCATATGGAACTTTAGACATACAATCCATGTCTTCTTGGGTCTTTGGCCACATCTCCTTACAAAGTTTGAAATGGCTAGCAAAAGGTGTACTAACTGGTTTTGCATTGTGCATATTAAATCTTTTCAACACCTTTTGTATGTACTCATTCTAATATGGTGTTAATTTTCGATTTTTCCTATCTTTGGTTATTCTAATACCAAGGATCTGTTTTGCAGCTTCGAAATCCTTCATTGCAAATGAATTTGACAATTTTTGTTTGAGCACATTTATTTCCTGCATGTTGGACCCTGCAACAAGCATGTCATCTACATACAATAACAATATAATATAGTTGCCATCATTTTGCTTTTTTCAGATAAACACAATGATCAGAGTGACATCTAGTATAACCTTGTTCAGACATAAACTTGTCAAATTTTAGATACCACTACCTTGGAGCCTGTTTTAAGCCATACAAGCTCTTCTTTAACCTACACACCAATTTTTCTTTCCCTTTTACCTCATATCCTTCTGGTTGCTGCATGTATATCTCTTCCTCCAAATCTCCATGGAGAAATGTTGTCTTTACATCTAACTGTTCAAGATGTAAATCTTCCACTACTACAAGACTTAAGATAGTTTTGATTGAATTCATCTTAACAACAGGAGAAAATATTTCATCAAAATCAATACCTTTCTTCTGTGCAAACCCCTTCACCACAAGTCTAGCTTTGTACCTCTGTTTTCCTCCATCTTCTTCCTTCAGCCTGTAAACCCATTTATTCTGCAATGCAGTTTTACCTGCAGGAAACCTGACTAAGTCCCAAGTCTGGTTATGAATTAAGGAGTCCATCTCTTCTTCCATGGCTAGCTCCCACTTCTTCCTACTTTCAACCTGCATTGCTTCTTCATAACATTCAGGTTCACCAGAATCAGTCAAAAATAAATAATATAATGAAGGAGAGTATCGTTCAGGGGGTCTACTTATCCTGGTAGATCTTCTAACACCACTTTTAGGTGTTTGAGGTGCCTGTTGCTGTTGTGGTGGTTGCTGCTGCTGTGGTTGTTGATTATTATTATTTTCAAGCACCTTTACTTTTTCAATTATCTCATCAAGAACCGTGTATTCCTTGCTTTCTTTTTTTTGTTTATTTTCCTGCAACTAATTCTTATACAAGAACTTTTCATTGAATATTACATCTCTAATCCTAATAATTTTGTGATTTTCATTATCATATAAGCGATAACCAAAATCGTTAACACCATATCCAATAAATGTACATTTCTTTGATTTTGCCTCAAGCTTTGTTCATTTTTCTTTATTAATATGGAAAAAGGCCTCACAACCAAAAGGCTTTAAAAAAGAGTAGTTTACCTTTTTACATGTCCATGCTTCCTCTGGAATATCACCATCTAAGGAACTTGAAGGCCCTTTGTTTATTAGATAAATAGTAGTATCTATAGCATCTTCCCAAAATTGTAAAGGAAATATTGCATGCAATATCATGCACCTTGCACGCTCCATGATTGTTCTGTTCATCCTTTCTGACACACCATTTTCTTGTGGTGTTCTTGGAACTGTCTTCTCTATACAAATTCCATGCTCTGAACAGTACCTATCAAACTCTTTGCTGCAATATTCACCTCCATTTTCTGATATGAGACACTTCATCTTCTTTCCTATCTCAATATCAAGCAAATCTTTCCACTTCTTGAAAGTATCAAATACATCATATTTATTTTGAATACAATAAATCCAAGTTTTTCTATTTGCATCATCAATAAACGTAACATAATAGAGAGATCCACCAAGATATGATACCTGAGTAGGTCCCCATACATCTGTATGCATAAGCTCCAATTTTTTTCTCTTTTTTTCTTTTCCAACTCTGAGAAATCTGACTCTCTTTTGTTTTCCATAAATGCAATTTTCACAGAAATCCAAATCAACATTCTTCAAACTTGGCAACAAATTTCTTGAGTGAAGAATCTTCATCGCCTTCTCACTCATGTGCCCGAGCCTATGATGCCATAATGCTGCATCTGCTCCTTTGGAAGTTAAAGCATTAACAAAGTTAGAAATACCATTGCATGAATACAATGGACCAACCTTTTCACCTTTTGCTATTACCAGGGCAACTTTGGTGACCTTCCAAGCTTTATCTATGAACGTTGTCACACAAACTTCACCGCCTAACTGCCCTATTGAAATCAAATTTTTCTTTAGATCTGGAACATGCCTTACCTCCTTTAATAGCCATTGGTTTCCATTCTGTTGTTTTACAAGAACCTTACCCATTCCAACAATTTTATAGGGTTTATCATCACCCAAACAAACTTGTCCAAAATATCCTTCAACATAGTCATGAAAATATTTCTTATCAGGTATGGCATGGAATGAGGCCTCTGAATCTACTACCCAGGAATTAGTAACATTTTCGAAAGAAAGAATCAAAGCATCTTGTAACACATCGCCTGTCACATTTGCTTCATGGATTTTTTCTTGTTGCACGTCTCCTTCTTTTCCCTTTCGAGATCTACAGTATTTCTTTAGGTGCCCTTTCTTTCTGCATTTCCAGCACACTATCCCCGATCTGGACTTGGATCTACCTTTTCTTAATTTACTGTGATATCCTGAGATCTTTCCTCTTTCCATTCTCCTTCCCCTAGAATTTTCACTCAAAGCATTATCCGATGTCTCACCGGAGCTTTTCCATCGCATTTCCTCGCTAAGGATAGCACCGACAACATCATAAAACTTTAAAGTACTAGATCCACAGACAGAGTTACTAATGGCCATTACTAAACCATTCCAACTCTTTGGAAATGAGCACAAGAATAATAGAGCTCTAACTTCATCATCAAAGTTTACCCCTACAGAACTTAACTGACTGGTAACTGTATTAAAATCATTTAAATGGTCTGCAATAGATCCACCTTCTAACATCTTCATATTAAATAGTCGTTTCATAAGAAATACCTTGTTTCAGGCTGAGTGTTTTTCATATAGTGTTACCAACGTCTGCATCAAACCCTCCGTTGTTGTTTCCTTTGAAATATTGAAGGCGACTGACACTGCAAGGCACAACCATAGTGTTCTGAGTGCCTTTCTATCGAGAATGTTCCACTACGCATCTGTCATGGCCACCGGCTTCTTTGTTTTTTCGCTCAATGGTAGGTACAGATCTTTCTGATGCAGATAATCTTCCATCTGCATCTTCCACAGTGGGAAGTTTTGGCCGTTAAATTTCTCAACCCTAAACTTACCATCTTCTGCCATTGCTCCCACTCGAACCAGGAACCCTTCTTTCCTGCGATTTTATTAGCCAAATATACCTTCGGCTCTGATACCAATTGTTAGAAAATTATATATTACAGAGCAATGCAACACATAAATATGCGGAAAATACAAGCACACAAAACACATAAAACCAGAGAGACATAGATATACGTGGTTCACCCAGTTTGGGCTACGTCAACCCCGAACAGCCAGTCCTTCCTTTCTATTATCCAGCAAAATGAAGAGAAAAAACCTACAATAGATCTGTTTTAATATCCTTTGATCTCTCTCACAATATCCCTATCTATTTCTCACTCAGAGAATACACATATCTTGCACAGCCGCAATACAATACCCTCATACAAAGAGAGCGGTTTCCTTCTAGGGCAAAAAACCCTAAAATAAACATAACTTCTACCATCAGATCATCTGCCTAATGAATGGCCCAGATTGACTAGAAATTAATATACTTTTACAAGGAAATTTTACATCTATTTTTGGCTTCGGGGGCATTTCCCCCGAAACCCCCGCCCAGGGACCGCTGGCCCTCAAACCTCGCGGGGGGGACAAATCCCCCCCACACCCCCTGCTGCAAGGATGTATAGTTTTCCTAGGGTATACATCCAGCTAAAACAAGGATCTTTGAATCAAGATGAAAATTAGGCTCCACACCCAACACATAACTCCATACAGCGTGAAAAATTTATAGATTCAACCTAGAATGGATAGAACAGTTAATTGACAAGAGGTGTAGAGGACGTTGTGGAGATTAATATTTTAAATGTAAGTTGTGTTACAAGAAATTACTCGGCGTTACCCTAATGCTCATGGCAAAGAAATTTTATTGTAGAGCGATTCTCTGATGGGAAAAATTCCAAATGAGGTGAGGTAATGAGAGTGGTAAGTGAGGTTAGTTACTTTCATAACTCTTTGTCCCATATCCACCATTGAAATAAAAATACAGAATCTCACTACAAGAAAAAAAAACATTTGCGAGGGTCGAAAAATGTCACCATAAGCACATTGATGATGGTCAAAAGAGCCTCTGTCACCAAAGGTGGTATCACCAAAAGTATAGGTGTTATGTTGACATTCAAGGTCCGTCACCAATAATGATTTATGATGAAAGATAGTGATCGTCACCATTTCATATGAGAAATGGTGACAGACCTTAGCATCCATCACCAAAAAATTGAATGTCACCAAAGGCGGTTTCACCAAAAGTATTTGTTGTGGTGACATTCAAGGTCCGTCATGAATAATGATTGTAATGATGGATAGTGACAGTCACCATTTCATGTGAATAACAATGATTTATTTTTATGGACCTTTCTTGGTTGTCACTATTAATGCATGTATATGGTGACGTTTGTTTACCATCACCATTTCATACGAACAATAATGATTTATGGTGATGAAAATTTCATGGCCGTCACTATTGATGTATATATATGGTTGCATTCATTGACCATCACCATTTCTGATTTTAGTGAGGGATGAAAACTATCACCATAAAGTCATTGCTGATGGTTAAAAGAGTCTGCCACCAAAAACTGATCGTCACCCTTCCATATTAATATCAGGGCATGATGGAATTGAACCACCAACGTCTTACTTGTAAATCAGGTGCTCTTCCATTGAGCTAGCACTCTTTAAATAATTAGACATTAAACTAGAAATCATCCCTAAAGGTGTAAAGATACACCAAATGAATAAAAGATATGGGAAGATCAAAAGTTGCTAGAAACAATATGTTCAATATGAATAATAAAAAGAGAATAAGAATATATATGATATTCAATATACATAATAAAAAGACAATAACTCAATTGATTAACTTCCTCTATGATGCCTAATATTTATCAAAACTATTCATGATTAAATACTTGATATTTACCAAACTACTAATGATTAAATATGTTTATAATGTCAGTAAGGAACATTTTCCTATTACAATTTTTTTTGTCTTGTTATGTCATGATTTAATATGGAGAATGGTTAAATACATCCTGATTTGGATTCAATACAAGGATTGGTTAAAAACATGTTGTAAATTTTAGAAATGAATATTTTCATGTTACAATACGGTTTTAAGACGACCAGATGGGATAATTAAAATTCTACGAAATAACCATTTAAGACAACAGGATAATGAGAATATCAAGTGGCAACCACTAAAATCATCTTGATTTCCACCTATATTACATTAATGAAAGCTTCAATGTTCTAGTCTACTACATTATTAATGATAGAGTTCATCATGATGTAATCGCATGTTTGAGGTTTTTCTATTCTATTATTAATATAATTGAGCATTAAGTTAGCTACTTTTGAATATTTGTTTTGTGTCAATGTTACGGCGTATCTTCTCCTTGTTTCTAATGTTAATGTTTGAAATTATTTTGATCGCATTATGCACATCCCATCTTCAACTATTTTCAATTATTGGTAAACCACTCATACACAAGCAACCTATTTCACAACACCGATGATAAAATTTTCTCATATATATATATATATATATATATAATAAAGCCACGTCATAATAATTATTTTCAAGGGCTGGTGATGAGAAGAGTTCCTATGATTGAGGAAGTGTAGGGTTATAAGGTTTTGAAGTGTTATATCTATCTTAATAATTTAAAATGTTTTAGATGAATAATAGGGACTATTTATTGCTATAATATCTTTTATAATTTTTTTATTTTTTTAAATAAAAGATATATATTTTTAATAAACAACCAACGATATAATTATTTTATTTATACAAAATTTAAATTGATTATTTTATCTAAATTTTTTTAAAAGAAAATAAGAAAATAGAAAATAAAATATTAGATCTTAATAAAATTTTCTATTTATTTTTAAATTAAAAAATATATATTAAAAAAATGTGACAAATACGTTTCAAATTACTTTTTGCATAAGCTATGTAAAATCAATTATTTGGAGTGTTATAGACACTTTTAAAATAGAAATATAATTGAAATTTAAATACATAAATCTATATTTCAAATAATTTCATCTTCACACATCACTTTAACTTCATGAACTAAATTAAAATATATTTGAAATTTCAATACATAATTTTTTAATGAAATTTTTATATTTCAAATAATCTCATCTTCACAGATATAAAAAACTTGCCCTGATATACAAAACTTTCCCCATGTTTGTACACTTGTAGAAACCCAACTTGAAACTCCGTACTAGGCGCCTATTTTCAGATAGCGTTTTATATCTCGACCAATTGGGGTAAGTAATGAAAATCTTACTGAATATAAATACATTCATATTGAATTTGGGCTATTTATAACAAACTTCTGCTAGTATCATACATAATGCGATGAGAATTGAATCTGAACTAAGCTGCAATAAACTTAGTTCACGAGGCACTCAACAATTTTATTTTCAGATCAAAGGTTCAAATCGTCCAAAATTCAAAGTGGCCAATTGTGACAGCTGCATTAAATATTAACTAGTTGTTAACAAGTTAAATGGCATTTTTCTATTTGTTAAGGAAGAGACTCACACAATTTAAAAGTTATTTTTCTTTATTGTTAATTTTGAATAATAAAACTTGTTATGGAAAGTAGTTCCATAAAGAGTAAAAAGGCTGATGGTAAATATATTTCCAAGAACTGAAAAGGTCGTTGGACAGTTAGAACAATTACCCATTCCTTTGGGGATAAGAGACTCATCCCAGTGAGGAATGGGGGTTTTGTTCATGGGCTAAGGAGTGAAGAGTTTCTTGAGCTGGTAGAGACAAGTGGAAATCATTCAAAAAGTCTTGAAGTTTTCTGGAATTGACTGGACTTGGAGTCCTGAGGTCACAACAGAAAATCTACTGTCAACCTGTACCTTTTAGTGGAAGCACGGAGGAAGAGCAGGACGTCATTGCCTCTCTTAAAGGTTCAGAGGAACAACATCAGCAGCACTCTGCAGATACAAATAAGATTATGTGTATTGTTTTCTGACAATTTAAAAATAGGAATTGATTTTCTTTCAGTAAATATGTTCCCAGAAAATGAGCTTCTTTAGAATCAAGAATAATGTATTACACGTTATGAGGGAAAAAGAATGAATTCTGTATTTTTATAAGGTAAATGTTCGAATGAGTTACTGTCCTAAATAAAATCTATGTTATGGGATAATGTTAATATTTCATCTGTAATAGTTTGTGGTTATTACGGAGGAACAAACTATCAAATCAAAGACAAAGTTTAATTGCTTATGCTAGAACAATAGAATTACTTTACTATCTAAGTTAAGGCTAAGTTATTACTTAAATAATATAGAGAGATAGTAGTACTGCAAGACATGAGAAATATCTCCGTATACATATAAGCTCATAAAAAAATAAAATAGTGGAACCTTATAGAAGTGAAAAATATTGAGTATACTAATTTAGAAGGAATGAAAATATACAGTTAATGTACAAGATTTTTTTTTTTTTTTTAAATAGTAAACTTTGTAATTAAAGATAGTGGAACTATAGCCAGATAGGGTAGAGAACACTGTCGGTTCTGGTCTTGAGACAAAGCCCAAGTCCAGAACGCGTTGTGACTTTGGTTAGCGCTATACGTGGGAAAATGCTAAGTGGTACGGTCACCAAAGGATGACTGTGAAGAAAACCTGATAAAGATTACTTTATAGTAATAAAAAAAAGAGAAAGTGATAGCGCAAGGAGAATCCTATAACCATTAAGGGTTAGGAAATCCTCATTCATTTCATTATGTAAGAATTAAATCGTCATTTCTTAAAAAAAAACAGAAATGAGAAAAAGAAAAGAAAAAAGAAACTACACTGTGCCAAAGCATCCCTCAAATCTCGGGCTACAAAGCTAGATTTAACGAGGCTATTAAACAGGAAATCACAACTATCCACAGTGAAAACAAAAACATTTGTTATATGCATATGTACAAAACTAGAGAACCAGAAATATGTATAAATATTTTGTATTGGCATTTTTTCATAAAATATGCATGTAAATAACTCATACAAATCCTAAGGGACTGTATAATTCTTGCATAGACATTATAAATATTGGAACAGAGTAACAAAAGAATATGTAACCCTGTTTTCCAAATCAAAAACCTAAAAGTGAAATTTAAAACTCCAGAAACTCAGATTAAGAAAGAATTCCAAGTATCGAGAACTCAGACAATTATATTATACAAATTACATACAAGAAAACTGGAAGGCGACTAGACAAGAGATCTCCATAATTGATAAACAAGACTGTAGGGCATTAAGCCGCAATGGTTTAAAATCCATTAAAAACTGGAAAGAATCCTTGGCAAAAAGTGTGTAACTAAGCTTATCATATAGAAGGAAGTCTTTCTATGAAACTCCAGAAGGGGACCAGAGGTCCGTATCGTCAGAATACCTGGAGGAAGCATTATGATTTTGTTAAGCATGAAAATGAAAAAAACATAATGTTCTAGGAGAAAGAGTAGAGAACTAGTGGGAAATGCACCTGCGTTAAACCCTGAGAAGTTAATTTATGTGGAAAAGAGGATTAAATAATGAAGAAACAAACCTATTCTTCTAGGGTTTGGAAACAAAAACAAAAAACATAGTTGGGTAACTTGATTTGTATTACCTTTCAAAGCGAAACCGACCATCGAGAAATCTAGACTTCCAAACTAAAATTGAACATGAAAAAATGGTTAAAAAGAGAATGCCAAAATACTAAAATATCTGATAGAAATACAACTTCGATATGTTCGTTTAAGTAAAAAAATTGATAGGTGGATGATTTACCAATACCGTAACATATGTGTATATCAAACTCTGGAGAAAACCCAAGATTCATCATCGAACACACTTACATTCAAGAGCAATTCCATTGGCGACTTGTGGAAACTTCATAGCAGTGTTTCCAGCTAGAATATCATAACTGAGACTGTTCATGAAGAAATAGCAGAGAGCAGCTCGGCTCCGTCAAATGAGAACCTGCGAGAAAGGATTGGGGTTTTACCCATCTGTGGGTTCCCGCCGAAAAATAATTACACCGTCGATTAGAAATGATCAGATGATGAGTAAAGAGATAGGTGTGCTAGAAATCCTAAGAAAAATATTCCATAGATGTAGTCTCTTAAAAGTGCAGTACCAACACAGCTACCATCGGTTAAACAACAAACGAGGTAATTAATAGGTCTCGATATAACTGCAATCAAAACCAAATGATAGCTGTGAATAGTTTAATCCATATATGAGATGGTCAAAGATCAAAGTTTAGTTTAATAGTATTGAATTAATAATCCATTAACAACAATTTCACTTTGCAGTTAACAAACTCAATTGGTGAATTAATACTTTAGCTTTGCAATAGTAAGGTATAGTAATAAATGCATTGACATGTAATTTTTTTTTTAAGTTGATATTTTACAAGTGGTATTAGATCAGTGTTCATATGATGGGACCCTAAGGGTCAACTAAAGATTAAGCTGTGTGTATACTGGAGGACAGAAAAGAACTTAACATGAAATGTCATGAGGAGGGGGTCAATGCAACAACCACCCCAGGACATCGAAGAACCCCAAACACAACAAATAGTGAGCTTGAGATGTGGGTCCAGCTGAGTGTCGATCAACACCAGGAAACAAGTAGACTGTTGGAGGAATAGGATTATCAAACCAGCATACTATTGAATACATTACAACAACTACAGGAAGAGATGGTGTGAGTTCAAAGGGATAACAAATGATTAATGCAAGACCAAGAAAAGATACTTAAGAGCCTGTCAGACAAGCAAAACCAAGAAATGGAACACCCCAGTGCTGATAGGGGCATGCAAGAAGGTGATGAACAAAAAACAAGAGACAACACCATTGACAGAGTGGAAATAAGCCCATCCCAGCGAAGCAACACAAACAAAAACTACAATGAAGCAGAATCTGGAGATTTGTTTGATTAGCAAGAAGTTAAGAAGCAGAAAGTATCTCTTCAGGGGGATTTTTGGAAAATAAAACCACCAAAATTTGATGGTGAAGCTGAGGAAGTGGCAGAGGCATGGTTAATAAACATGAACAAATATTTTTAGGTGTACGAGTACAATAGCAACTTGAAGGCCAGACTGGTGGTATATCAGTTAAGAGAGAAGGCCACTCTATGGTGGGAAGAAGTGAAGAGTGTTCGCAGCATTGAGGACCAAGATTTTACTTGGGAATTGTTCTAGCAATACTTTAAAGACAATTATTTAACAGAACGTTTATACGATGAGAAAGCTAAAGAGTTTCATGACTTGAAACTGGGATGAATGACTATGGACGAGTACATCGCCAAGTTCACCTCCCTGTTACAATATGTTCCATACCTTCAAGAGGAAAAGGCTAAGGTGTAAATATTTATGAGCAGCTTGCTAGCACATATGAAAGAGCGAATTGAGTTTGTAAACCCCAGAACAATGGACGAAGCCATTCGTAAGGCACGAATGTCCTATCAGTAGTCCAAGGCTAAAGGGGAGGTTGGAAAAAGTTAGCAGCCAAGAAAAGGACATAAAAGCAGCTTAAAATTCAAAGGAGCCAAAAGCAATAACTTTAAGAATTCTGCATGGAGTTCTGTTAGTAAAAAAATTGGCAGCAATCATCAAAGGACCCGCTGGCCAGCAGAAGAGAAGCCTACAGAGGCATCTAGCAAACTTGAGTGAGGGCAGGTGACTAAGCCACCTATACAATGTTGGGGCTGTGGTGAAGCACACTATTATAAAAAATACCCACAACGAGCAAGAAATAACATAGTTTCAAACTTGCAAGAGGCTTCTACAGTAGGCGATGTGGCACAAAACATTCCTCGTATCAACGCGACATTGGAGGATCGACAGGTAGATTATCAACCAACAATGATTGAGTTGGAAGGTAAATTACTGTCTCAATCTATTTCTATTTTGGTAGAGCCAGGTCCAAGTCTAAGTTATGTTGGTCCCAAAATAGTGGAAATGTGTAAATTAAAAGAACAGAAATTCAAAAACTTGTGGCTGGTATAGCTAGCCATAGGAGCAAAAGAAAGGTAACTGCTAAGATTCCAAACTTTACATTAGAAATTTTAGAACAATAGTGAAATGTGGACCTGAACATACTGCCATTAGGGTCTTATGATGTTTTAATGGGCATGGATTGGATAGAAAAACATTGGACCTTAGTGGACTGCAAGGATAAGCTCATCTATTACAAAATGCAAAATGGAACATGCAAGGAGATTCAGGGAATCAAGAAGCCACTATAGCTACGTCCAATTACAACATCCCAAATGAATAAATGTATAAGGAAGGGATGCTATATATATTCTATTCAGGTGGGATATGCTAATTCCAAGGAAAATTAACCTATGATGGAAAACATACCTATGGTACAAGATTTTATGGATGTTTTTCTAGAAAATATTCCTGGATTACCATCAAGACGAGATATCGATTTTACCATTGAATTAATTCCAGGAGCATCACCTGTGTCAAGGGCTTCTTACAGAATGAGTGTTCTAGAATTAACCGAGTTAAAAATGCAATTACAAGAACTGATGGACAAAGTTTATATTCATCCAAGTGTGTCCCCTTGGGGAGCACCAATGTTGTTCGTTAAGAAGAAGGAAAAAACCATGTGAATGTGCATGGACTATAGACATCTCAACAAGTTAACAGTCAAGAATAAGTATCCATTACCCAGGATTTATGATCTATTTGATCAAGTGAAGGGGGCCACGATGTTTTCTAAAATTGATTTAAGATCTGGATATCACCAGATTCGAATCAAGGATGAAGACATCCACAAGACTGCTTTTCGTACTAGGTATAGGCATTATGAATTTGTGGTGTTACCCTTTGTGTTAACAAATGCACCAGCAACCTTTATGAGGTTAATGCATGGTATATTTCATCCTTTCCTGGATAATTTAGTACTTATATTCATAGATGACATTTTAATCTATTCTAAAAACCAGGAAGAACATAAGGAACATTTAAGGATTGTGCTGGAAATGCTAAGAAAACACCAGTTGTACAATAAATTCAGTAAATGTGTCTTCTTTAAAATAGAAATCCAGTATTTAGGCCATGTCATTTCAGCAAAATGGATTACTGTTGATCCAGAGAAAATCAAGACAATCATGGAATGGCCAGTACCCCAGAATGTGGTATATATGCGATCTTTTATGGGATTAGATGGGTACTATCGAAGGTTTATCGAGGTTTTTTCCATAATTTATTTTCCCATTACATCCTTGTAGAGAAAAGGAAAATTATTTAAGTGGACTGTTGAGTGCCAAAATAATTTTGAAAGGCTGAAGCAATTATTGACCACTGCAACAGTATTGAGGGTAGCTGACCCCAAAAAAGAATTTAAGGTATGTATAGACACTAGTAAAGAGGGTTTTGGGATAGTTTTATCTCAAGAAGGCAAAGTAGTGGCATATGAGTCAAGAAATTTGAAGGAACATGAACAAAGGTATTCAGCCTATGATCTAGAATTAAGAGCAGTAGTACATGCGCTTCGAGTATGGAGACACTACTTGCTGGGTAAAAATTTTGTGCTAAAAACAGATCATAGCAGCTTGACTTGTTATTTCAAGCAAGTTGATTTAAACTCTAGACATGCAAGATGGAATGCCTTTCTAAGTGAGTTTGATATGGACATCCAACACGTGAAAGGTAAGGAAAACCGGGTGGCTGATGCTTCAAGTAGGAATTTGCATTATGTTTATGAGCTTTACTACAATTAGCTTGAATGTAAATTCTTAGATTAAGTAAAAGAATAATCACAGAAAGATCTGGAATATCAATTCCTATGGCAGCAAATGGAAGAGACTAGAAAATAAGGAATTACTTTTGAATATGGAGTTAACAAGGAACAAATTATAACATTTTGAGGAAATTTGTATGTATCAAATCATGTGTAACTTAAGGAGTTAATCATGGATGAATACCATTGAAGTAACTATGCAAGACACCCAGAATACCAGAAATTTTAACAACTATTAGAAAAGTATATTTCTGGCCTAATATGCGTAAAAATATTACTGAATATCTAAATAAATGTTTGGAGTGTCACCAGGTTAAGGTGGAGCATCGACATCCTGCAGGATTGTTGCAGCCCATCCCGGTACCTAAATGGAAGTGAGAGGTTGTATCCCTAGACTTCATTATAGGTTTACTGTGGTCAAAGAAGCACAATGAGTCCATCATGGTGGTGGTTGATAGATTGAGTAAATATGCACATTTTATTCCTGTACAGTCTACTTACAAGACTGTACAGATAGCAAAAATCTTCATGAGAGAAATTTTTAGGCTGCATGGTACTCCGAAGACGGTTATCTCGAACAGGGATGTAAAGTTTACATCAACATTTTGGAAGACTCTTTTTTCAGGTCTGGGGACCCAAATAAACTTTAGTACATCTTATCATCCCTAGACAGATGGTGAAACAGAGCAAGTAAACCAAGTTTTGGAAGACATGTTATGTGTGTACGTGATGCAGAAGCTAACCAAATGGCAAGACTACTTGAATGTGGTTGAATTTTCTTACAAAAATGGTTATCAAGAGCCCATTAAGATGAGTCCTTTTGAAGCCCTATATGGGAGGTAGTGTCGCAGACCCATAAATTGGAGCAGTCCCGAAACAAAATTAATGTTGAGACCAAAAATGCTTGTTGAAATGGAATCACAAGTAAAGAAGATAAGACAAAATTTGAAGGCTGCACAAGATCAACAGAAGATCTATGCAGATAATAAGAGGACTTATAGGGAATTCGAAGTGGGAGACCATGTGTATGTGAGGATAAAACCCAAGAGGAGTACCTTGCGGTGGACCTCTTGTGCCAAGTTGGCTCCCAGGTTCTATGAAACTTTCCAAATTTTGGAAAGGGTAGGACCTGTGGCCTATCGGATGGCTTTACCCAATCACATCTGGGTACACAATGTGTTTGATGTGTCCCTGTTGAAGTGTTATGTGCATGATTCGAAGCACGTAATTCATTGGTATAATATACAGGTAGGATAGAATTAAAAATCCTAACTTGAAATATGATTTATTTATGAGAATTTGACAAGTAATTTTTCTTTTTACAGGTAGATCTGGACGACAAGTTTCTGGTCGAGTAGAAACACATACTTGACCAGACAGAAATTATGCTCTGGAAATGAGTCATCACCCGGGTTAAGGTGTAGTGGAAGCACTTCGGTCCGGATGAGGCTTCTTGTTAGGATGAAGGATTTGTGCGGGAGGCATACCCAAAGATTTTTGTTGAGCTGGAATGAAACACCAAGGATGATGTTACTTCCAAGGGGGGAAGTTGTGACGGTTGCATTAAATATTAACTAGTTGTTAACTAGTTAAATGACATTTTACTATTTGTTAAGGAAAATACTGAGACTATTTAAAAGTTATTTTTCTTTATTGTTAATTTTGAATAATAAAACTTGTTATGGAAATTAGTTCCATAAAGAGTAAAAAGGCTGATGTTAAATGTATTTCCAAGAAATCAAAAGGTGGTTGGACAATTAGAACAGTTACCTGTTCCTCTGGGGATAAGAGACTCATCCCACTGAGGAATGGGGATTATATTCATGGGCTAAGGAATGAAGAGTTTCTTGAGCTGGTAGAGACAAGTGGAAATCACTTAGAAAGTCTTGAAGTTTTCTGGTACTGACTGGACTTGGAGTACTGAGGTCACAGTGAAAAACCTACTATCAACCTGTACCTTTCAGTGGAAGCATGGGGGAAGAGCAGGACGTCATTGCCTCTCTTGAAGGTTGGGAGGAACAACATCAACAATGCTTTGCAGATACATATAATATTTTGTGTATTGTTTTCTGACAACTTCAAAATAGGAATTTATTTTCTTTTAGTAAATATGTTCCTAGAAAATGAACTTCTTTAGAATCAAGAATAATGTATTACACGTTATGAGGGAAAAATAATTAATTCTGTATTTTTATAAGGTAAGTGTTCGAATGAGTTACTATTATAAATAAAATCTATGTTATCGGATAATGTTAATATTTGTTCTATAATAGTTTGTGGTTATTACGAAGGAACAAACTGTCAAATCAAAGATAAAGTTTAATTGCTTATTCCAGAACAATAGACTTACTTTACTATCTAAGTTAAGGCTAAGTTATTACTTAAATAATACAGAGAGATAGTAGTATTGCAAGACATGAGAAATATCTTCGTATACATATAAGCTCATAAAAAAAATAAAATAGAGGAACTTTACAGAAGTGAAAAATATTGAGTATACTAATTTAGAAGGAATGAAAATATACAGTTAATGTAAAACAAACCTTTTTTTTAAGTAGTAAACTCTATAATTAAAGACAGTGGAACTGTAGCCAGATAGGATAGAGAACACTGTCGGTTCCGGTCTTGAGACGAAGCCGATGTCCAGAACGCGTCATGACTCTCGTTAGAGCTATATGCAGATAAATGCTAGGTGGTCCGGTCACCAAAGGATAACTGTGCAGAACACGTGATAAAGAATAATTTATAGTAACAAACGAAGAAAAAGTGAGCGCAAGGAGAATCCTATAACCATTAAGGGTTAGGAAATCCTCATTCATTTCATTATGTAAGAATTAAATCGTCATTTCTTAAAAAAAAAAACAGAAATGGGAGAAGAAAAGAAAGAATAAACTACACTGTGCCAAAGCATCCCTCAAATCTCGGGCTACAAAGCTAGATTTAACGAGGGTGTTATATAGGAAATAGAAACTATCCACTGCAAAAACACAAACATTTGTTATATACATATGTACAAAACCAAATAACCAGAAATACGTATAAATATTTGGTATTGCCAGTTTTTTATAAAATATGCATGTAAATAACTCATACAAAGTTCGATGGATTGTATAATTCTGGCATAGACATTATAAATATTGGAATAGAGTAACAAAAGAATATGTAACCCTGTTTTCCAAATAAAAAACCTAAAAGTGAAAACTAAAACTCCAGAAACTCGGATTAAGAACGAATTCCAAGTCTCGAGAACTCAAGACTTATATTATACAAATTACATACAAGAAAATTGGAAGGCGACCAGACAAGAGATCTCCATAATCGATAAACAAGACTGTAAGGCATTAAGCCACAATGGTTTAAAATCCATTAAAAATTGGAAACAATTCTCGGTGAAAAACATGTAACAGAGCTTATCATATAGAAGGAAGTCTTTCTATGAAACTCCAGAAGGGGACCAAAGTTCCGTATAGTTAGAATACCTGGAGGAAGAATTATGATTTTGTTAACCATTGCAACGACAAAACTGCAATGTTCTAGGAGAAAGAGTAGAGCACCAGTGGGAAACGCACCTGTGTTAAACCCCGAGAAGTTAATTTATGTGGAAAAGAGGATTAAATAATGAAGAAACAAACCTATTGTTCTAGGTTTTGGAAACAAACAAAAAAACACAGCTGGGTAACTTGATTTGTATTACCTGTCAAAGTGAAACTGACCATCGAGAAATCCAGACTTCCAAATTGAAATTGAACATAAAAAACTGGTTAAAATGAGAATGCCACTATACTAAAACATCTGATAGAAATACAACTTAGATATGTTCATTAAAGCAGAAAAAATGGTAGGTGGATGATTTACCAATATCGTAACATATGTGTATATCAAACTCTGGAGAAAACTGGAGATTCATCATCAAACATGCTTACATTCAAGGGCAACGCCATTGGCAACTTGCGGAAACTTCATAACAGTGTTTCCAACTAGAAAATTGGAACTGAGATTGTGCATGAAGAAATAGTAGAGAGCAGCTCAGCTCCGTCAAATGAGAACCTGCGAGAAAGGATTAGGGTTTTACCCATCTCTGGGTTCCCTCCGAAAAATAATTACACCATTGATTATAAATGGTCAGACAATGAGTAAAGAGACATGTGTGCTAGAAATCCCGAGAAAAATATTCCACAGTTGTAGTCTCTTAAAAGTGCAGTACCGACACATCTACCATCGGTTAAACAATAAACGAGGTAATTAATAAGTCTCGGTTAGGTGCAGTCCAAATCAAATGACAACTATTAATAGTTTAATGCATATATGAGATGTTCAAAGTTCAAAGTTTAGTTTAATAGTATTGAATTAATACTCTATTAACAACAATTTCACTTTGCAGTTAGCGAACTCAATTAGTGAATTAAGACTTTAGCTTTGCAATAATAGTAAGGTATAGTAATAAATGTATTGACATGTAATTTTTTTCAAGTTGATATGTTACACCAATGCTCGTCGTGGGTAGTGCAGACACTGAATCCATGTCTAAATTGGCTTCTCTGGCAGCATTTTCCCCTCGATGGACCTTCACCTCTGTGACGAGATCCCTATTCAATTCAATGACTTGTCGCTTCAGATCCTTGATGTACGTTATGGCATCCAAGATTATGC
The DNA here is from genome assembly GCA_034641835.2 of Pinus albicaulis. Classification (NCBI taxonomy): domain Eukaryota; kingdom Viridiplantae; phylum Streptophyta; class Pinopsida; order Pinales; family Pinaceae; genus Pinus; species Pinus albicaulis. The sequence goes on from CM076571.1 coordinate 554,030,282, forward strand.
AATTCTTCTGAATCTGTGACACCAATATTGAATCCAATTTTTCTCTAGATTACAATAATTTCAATCTTTTCGATTTTATGGAAAATCGAAATTTATTATAGGATTAAAAAAATTATAAATAAATTTTACCTTTTTGCAATTTTATAAATAAATAAAATTAAAGAGATTAGGTAATTTTGATCTTAGAGGCAAGATAAAAGATACAATGGATGAGGATCATTATAGTCAAGATTAAGTTGTCTTATATACAAATTTATCAGTAAAAACTACGTCAAAAATTTCATGGAAATTTCTACACATAGATTGCAGATCCCACTGAGACTAAAAGGTTCCGAGAAACTAAGCGTTGTTCATTTTGCTTTAATTTTTCAGTTAAAAAATATGCAAAATCAAAACATCCATGTCACTATAATACAAGGGGGTTTTAAGACAATATTTCAGGCAATTTTTGGGTAAATTGTCTTAACTTGAGACAAAAGAAAATTTGTGTATTGTCTTAAATATTGTCTTTAAAAGGGTGTCTCAAATTAAATTGTCTTTAAATATTGTCTCTATAAAGACAATATATAACACAAGTATTCTTGTTTCTCTAGAGGCAATTTCATTTTTGTCGACAATAGTTGCGCTACAACGCAAAGGGGGGTTTTAAGACAGTTTCATTTTTGTCTACAATAGTTGCAGTACAATGCAAAGGGGGGTTTTAAGACAATTTTTGGTTAAATTGTCTTAACTTGAGACAAAAATAAACTTTTGTATTGTCTTGAATATTGTCTTTAAGTTGGTGTCTCAAATTATTGTCTTAAAAAATTGTGTCTATGAAGACAACATATAACACAAGCATTATTGTCTCTTATGATACAATTTCATTTTTGTCTCTCGAAAGACAAATTTTTTTTTTCTCTGCAAAGACAGTAGTTGGAATTAAATACATATTATCTTTATGGAGACAGTGTATTTAATCCTATCTATTGTCTCTCTAGAGACAATATAAAAAAATGAGTCCAGAAAAATATCTTATTATTAAAATAAATCAATATAAAAATATTTAATTAAAATAAACTATAATATCATTGAATAATTCATGTTAGGGTACAATGGAATCGAACGACCAACCTCCTGCATGGAAGGTGATATTCCATTGAGCTAGCACCCTTTAAAGAATTATGTGAGGAGCTATGGCAGTACTTGAAATTGTATATACATGTATTGATTTTTAAAAATTTCTCAACACATAATGGCACAATCCTTGTAAAATATATAATCATGCAAGCCCCTATTTTTAACTTAATAAGAAAATAACTCAATGGAGTTAGCTCACTGTGACACCTTTGTAGCTTGACTTACATAAAAATCTTATAATAAACAATAATATACCAACAAATCAATCTAGTCATACAATGAAAATTAACTAGAATTAGCACAAACAATACAACCACCACCGAAAGAGCTACATCAGCTTGCTAGTAGGTAATGATGACACATATGATGTACACAATGAGCCATGACTGCATCTTCAACTCATTCAAGACAAATTGGTCACTCTCCTCTTTCATCATTACTAATTTCTTTGACCACTTATTAAATGTAATATTTTGAAGGTACAAAACTAGAATATCCAATAACACACATTTGGCTTCCTAGAAGAAAATGCATTGCCCTCTTATACATATCAAATGAATGTTGTGTATCATAGCAGTTGTTGATAAAGTAGTAATTAGAACAAAATCCATGCCATCTTATTCAAATTGGAATATAACCCCAACTGTTATCATTGTGTATCACCTGAGTTGTTGATAAGTTAGCAATTAGAACAAATTTTAACATATAACTGCTCATAAGAAAATTAAAAAAGATCTTGATCTTTGGGGTTCAACATAACGTTTTTCAATAAAAATAATTTTACAAAGGACAATAAAAATCATTTTACAAAGGAAATTCTAAAGTAGAACTTACCTTGTGACAAGAAAAGGACGTTCACAATTGGCACATCCTCAAAATAAATTCCATAATAGATGCATAATTGTTAAGAACGTTGCCTTGTTCAACAAACTTATCAAACTGGACTTGTAAATAGAAATAAACACCATATATTTTCTAAGTCAAACCAAAATCACAAAAAAAAAATGAATCAAAACTATTATTATATTTCCTTTCCATGGATAATAGAAGTTTTTGCCTTAGATCTTCTATACAAAGTTGTATAAAAATTTTTCTCAGCTTTAGTAAACTCACACTCAATCACTTGTACATCAGTGCGAGGAAGAACAAGAATGGGTCTAAATATTAATGAAAAAATATTAGAAATCACTCAAAGATATTGGACATTAAAAGCCAAATGAAAGCCCAGTTCTACAGTCATACCTTCCCTCTTTGCAGTATTGTCTTTTATCCTTCGCAATGTTAAGGGCCTCAAGTTAGCTTGAACTAATTTCAGGCTACATTCATCACCTTCCTCAAATGGTTTTTGAGTTAGTGTAGCCCATAGGTCATAGAAATGCACCAGTGCACAGTAACTGACACGCACTAGTGTTCATTTTCTATTTTTTAGAAACATCGACCTGTGATAGTGAAATTATAATGATATTTTTATATTCATTATTCATCAAAATTTGACACATATCTTATAACAATATTCATATCAATTAAATTTTTATTAGTGCGTTTGAATGTGATGTTTGGATTAATTTGTTATATCATATCATAATTATTGTGATTTTTTAAAATTCATTATTCATCAAAAGATGACATGTATCTAATAACAATATTCATATCAATTATCAAAATTGTCCTTTGAGTAGAGATATCACTTAAAACAAGTCCACCCTTATATCTCCCAAGGGTGAAAATATCATGACTTAAGTGTTGCTTGCAACATTTAATTGAAATGTCTAGACATTGCAGAGTGAAATCTATTAGTTACTGACTTCCAAGTAAAATTCCAAAGTATTTAAGTCATCAACAAAGAAAAATTTCAATAATTGTTTGTTTAGGAAGAAAGATAACTTTTATTTTCCATGTAGTTATGCAATGTCTAGATATTTTCCTTTCCTGTAAGAAGCAGAACAAATAAAAATGTGGTAAGTGGGAATTTCTATGTAATATGAACTCAGTAAAAACAATGTGAAACACACATATACGAGCAAGAAAGCAAAGGAGAAAGTATGCAAGTAGAAGAGGGTATTTTCAAATGTGTAGAAGTTTGTTAGATAAGATAATAGGCTAGGATAAGTTTACTAATGTGCAACAAAGGTGCTACACTAGTATTATAGGGACCTAACATTCCTCTCTCCTTCAAAAAAGTGTTGTCCTTAATGTGTGAGTAGTTTAGGATGCTTCTGTAAAATTCTCATTCTCGCATGTGGAATATTTAGCGAGTAAGGTCTTCCACTTAATGAGATAGTCTAAAATTGATTGATTTCGTAGTCTTCCGGTTCTTGTTTTTGTGATTGATTTAGGCTCAAATATGATTTTTCTTTCTTCGCCAATTTCTGGAAACACTGTTTGAACTAGAATATTGTCACCAATAAACTTCTTTAAGCATGAAACATGGAAAACTTGGTTCACTCAGGAAGATATAGGTAACTCTAGTTTGTATTCCATAGTTCCAATGTTTTTCAACCCCTTATAAGGACTGTAGTACATGGGTGATAATTTATTATCCTTCTTAGCTTACTTGAGGGACATTTGTTTGTATAGTTGTAGCCGTAAAAATACCCAGTCGCCTACATCAAAACTTCTTTCACTCTGATGCTCATGTGCTTGATGTTTCATTCATTTCTGCACCAAAGTGAAGCTATCCTTTAAGATTTGGAGAACTTGTTTTTATTATCGATGTGATATTCCATTGCTTGCACCTTAGAATTTTCTCTTAAAGATGATGTGATGGATGGTGCATGATATCAATAAAGTGCCATAAATGGGGGCATTTTTTCTACAGTATGGATTGAAGTGTTTTACCACCATTCAACTAGAGGTAACCACTTGATCCATTGTGTTTTTTTATCAGATACAAAGTAAAAAAGATATCATTCCAAACATTTTTTCACTATCAGATTGAGTATAGTAAGATGATCTATGAGCTAATTAAGTAGCAAGATAAGAAAATAATTTTGTCCAAATATTTCGAGTGAAAATTGGATCTCTATCACTTACACATTAGGGGAATTTTGAGGTCTAAAATGGGCCTCCTAGGGAAATTAAAAAATAATAGTGGATATAATAAAATAATATTAGATTATCTCATCAATTTTTAGAGGGAAAAAAGAAAAACTATTTTTTCAACTCGTATTTTCAAATTATCTCCCTATGGGTTTACTCAAATTTCGAGTGGAAACGCTTGTTCGATGCATAATTTAATTCATCATCCAAGGAGTACCTATGTTGGATACTTCCAATGGAACATGTTACACAAAAAATGAGAAATGCATAAAAAATGTTATTGCAATCACGCTTTTTCACGTGTTTCTCATTTTTTGTGTAGCAGAGTCCATTTAAAGTATGAAACATGGGTACTCCTTCAACGAGGAATTAAATTTTGCATCCAATGAGTACTCCCGCTCGAAATTTGAGCAAAACCTTAAGAAGATAAGTTGAAAATACAAGTTGAAAAGGTAGTTTTATTATTTTATTATTTTATTTTTATTTTTACCTTTTTACCATCAAAATGGTGAATCATGCCCCATAGTTGAAATCATCATATTGAATCATATTATTTCTTATAAATTTTATTATGGTTGTACAATTTTCTTAGGACAATATTTGGGTTTCCATGAATATTTTGAAATGTTTCAATAAATGAGTATCAACTACACCGGCTTTAAAGGATGAGATAATGTACAAAAGTGCGCATACTTGGTAATTCTATCAATGACCACCATGATGACACTCTTTCCTTCATACTTGTGTAAAAATGTGATAAAATCCATTGAGACCTCCTCCCAATGCTAACTTGGAATGGCTAAAGGTTGTAACAGACTCAAGGTCTTAATTATCTGACCTTTATTTTGTTAGAAAACCAAACATTTAGTCACAAAATTTTGAATATAATATTTAAGCCCATCCGCAAAAAAATAATTCCTAACGCTATGGTAAGTTTTTAAAAATCTTGAGTTCCCTCCAAAAGGAGAGATATGTAATTCCAAAAGAATCTTTTATTTGAGTTGGGAATTCTTACGAATATAGAAGCGATATTTGTACCATAATGAATCATTTTTCCACCTAAATGTATCAGATGTACTAGGATTTTTCTGCAGATTTTGAATGAGTGTCCACACCTATTCATCATTCCTATATTCATTCCTTGCTTCAGTTATCCACTTAGGTTAGATAATATAAATGGCACAAAGCAATGCTTCCACATCCTCATCCTTTCTTAAGAGTGCATCTACAACAACATTTTTCTTCCCTTTTTTGTAGATGATTAAAATTCATAACCAAAAATATTTTTGACCCATTTTTGTTGTTATATTGAAGATAATATTTGTCGAAAAAAATATTTAAGACTATCACAATATTTTTTTACCTTGAAGTGTCTTCCCATTAGGTAATGTCTCCATTGCTTTAGTGCATGTACTATTTCCAACATTTCCTTCTCATAAATAGGTTTTTGTATATAATTTCCTTTGATTGGACAACTTTCAAAACCGATGGGTCTTCCTTCTTGCATTAAAGATGCACCAATTCCATTTCCTAGGGCATCACATTCCACAATAAAGGTTTTCGTGAAGAATGGCATAGCTAATACCGATTCTTGGAACATGTCCTCTTTAAGATGTTCAAATTCATTAGTTGATTATGGAGTCCAAGAAAATACATATTTATTTAGTAATGATGTTAGAGGTGCTTCTTTTCTCCCATAGTTCTTAACGAACTTGCGATAATGCCCTATCAACCCAAGAAATCCTCAAATATGCTTTATGGTTGCAGGGATTTTCCATTCCTTAATGGATTTAATTTTTTTAGGGTCTACCTTAACACCGTCATGAGATACATTATGACCTAACTATTCCACCTCCTGTACTCTGAGGAAACATTTTTAGTTTTTTGCATATCATTGTTTATCCTCCAATAGTTTTAGCACCCTGTCAACATGTTGAACATGATCCTTCCAAGAGTTATTGTATATTAGTATATCATCAAAAAAATATTAATACAAATTTTCTATTGGTTTGAAAATGAAATTCATCAAACCTTGAAATGTGGAAGGTATAATAGTAAGGCCAAAAGGCATGAAAAAAAAATCATAATGACCCTCATGAGTTATGAATGTTGTTTTCAGAATGTCTTCAATCTTCATTCTAATTTGATGATATCTTGAACAAAGACCCAGCTTGATGAAGTAAATTTCTCCATGTAAATCATCCAAAAATTCATCAATGATAGGAATGGGAAATTTATCTTTAATAGTGAGCTTATTGATCTCCATTTTATCCAGACACATACACCATGATCCATCCTTCTTGTGGACCAATACTATTGGATCAGAGAAAGAACTTTGACTAGATTGAATTATACCAACCTCTAGCATTTCTGCAACCATACATTCAATCTCACGCTTTTGGGAATAAGGATATATGTAGGGCTTGATGTTTGGAGGAAAAATTATTGGAATCAAATCAATAGCATGATCATGATCATGAATAGGTGGGAGGCCTTTAGGAGTCTCCAACACCTTGGAATGATTGTCAAAGACTTTTTGGAGATCTGGAGAAATAGATGGTTTCGATGTCTGAAACATTAGTGAGAATAATTGTGCAATTATGCCTCGTTGTTATTTCTTCCGAGGCTTTTTCATGACATTAGAGTCGATCATATTTTCTAGTTTCCCTACAATACCCCTTAATTAAAATTCCTTTCTTTCCCAAAAAATTTCAGGAAATGTTCTTGAAAATTAAAAATTATCGTCCCCAAATATTGTAACCATTGTACTCCTAATACAACATCAACACCAACCATTTGAATGGGAAGGATTCGAATATTCAATAAATATTCCCCCATGGTTAGCTTGATATTATGGCACTTTCCAGAGAAATTTATAGTTACTCCATTTGCAGCCATCACTTGACACTATGGTGCTAGAATAGGAAGAAAATCAATTCCTTGGCTATCTTACAATAAATAAAATTATGGGTACTATTTGAATCAATCAACACTATTACCTTTTTCTTCTTGATATATCCTTCTATCTCGAGAGTTTTAGGATTGGTAATTCCTTCCAATGCATTACAAGACATGTTAAAATTTATTTCTTCTTCTCTGGGGTTAGTTCCTAGTGTATATTATCCTCTTTTGATGTTTCTTTTTCATTTTATTCCTCTTCTTCACAATCTATGTAAAATAATTTCTTCTTAGTGCACTTTTGACCTTTAGTGTATTTTTTATCACAACTATAATAAAGCCCTTTTTCTATTTTTTACTCCAATTATTGTGGTGTCAACCATGTAGCTTGCAGAAGGCTAGGAGCAACAACACTTCCATATTTATATTTATGAGTGGTAGACTTCATTGCTTGCATAATTTTTCTTTCAACTTTTCTTGTCATCCTGAATGCCTTCTCCAATGAATCAGGTTCCCAAAGGTGAACCTCATGTTCTATGTTATCCTTTAAAGTCCTTATGAAGACAACAATCCTATGCTCCTCTAGAATATCAGTTACCATGATACTTAATTTTTTGAAGTCCTCAATGTGCTCCGCCATCGAACCCTTTTGCTTGAGATTTATCAATTGGCTAAAGAAGGTGTTGCTCTTTGTATCATTATAATGTTCTATCATTTCCTTCATAGAAATTTACCAAGTGACAAGTGGATTACGAGAGAAAATCCATCGATAACATAAAAACTAATTGGGTTCTAAATATCAAGTTGCAATGTGTACCTTTTGTGTGTGTTGCACATCATGGAGATTAAAATATTGCTCCATCTATAATATCCATGTTATCGGATCCTTGCCATCAAACTTCCTCGTATTGTTATTTGGAATGTGGTGGTTCTTAAACCCAACATTGGAGTTTTTAAAATCATGATTGAAATTGCTTTTATTTTCATCATGAGTTTCATGGAATAAATTTTCACCATTAGGAAGCCTTTCTTATAGAAACTTTGTCGAAACTTCCTTCAAACCTTCCATGTCACCTTTTAAACCATCCATATCACCTTTTAGTTCATCTTTGGTTTCTCTTTGTGAGAGTGAATTTTGTTACACTTCGTCTCGTAATTTTGATATATCATGGTGCAATCATTCCTCTTCATGCATCATAGTATAGCTTTCTAAGGGCTTAATGGGTGTGGAATTATTTTTTTTAAGGCATTTTAGAACCCAATACTAATTGCTTCAATACGCCCTTAGAATCACTTTAGAATTATTTTTCAAACAAAATTTATGCAATTTTAAACACATAATTTTATTTCTTTTAGGAGCTTGATCTTGCAATGGTTGTAACTCTGTAATTTCATATCTCCAAGGTATGAAGTTTGGTCATGTTGTATCCCTCTAAATCCTCTTTCCAATGCCACAAGTTAGACCAATATTGGATTCTTCAATATAGAGTTATGCCAAATATCCCACAATGACTTAATTATGGATTGGTTCAGTAGGGAAAAGTTTTACATGATGCCATGTGTCACAGTTTCAACCTTTGGCCCTGAAATTTATATAGGAAAAACTGTAGTCCCTGCAATTTCGACCACTTGTTACAAAATTCAAATATGATTCCTAAAATGAAAGTTATGATGATTCTCCCTAGGTTACCTGTTTGAGATGAAATTCTAGAGCCAACAAAAACCCTTACTTCCTCGGATCATGTTTCCAAAAATATAGCAAACGAAGATCTGAAATTCATTCACAAGATTAAACAATATTTTAGCTGCACGTGGTTGCAATTTTATATTCTGAAGGATCGGTGAAAAAAAATTATAGTGAATATTCCAAGATGGCATGTTTGAAGAATCGAAACCCTAGAATCCAAAGATTTGATACCAAATGTTATGCAACCAACTCACAAAGTAGAAGAAAAGATAGATCAATGACTTAAAAATTAGCCTCTTCGAGGGGAAAAGCTACTTCACATTACATAAATGAAGAATTCTTGCATGATACAAATTACATGACCTCCTTTGTATATATAGGAGTGTAAGGGGTCACAGAATAATCATAGCATACATAACAATAATAATATAAGGGAACAAAAATGACAATAGTGGGTTTCTATGGGGCACAACAATAACAATAAGTGGCTAAACTAAAAATAATAATAAGGGGGCTACACTAGTATTATATGGACCTAACATAAGGTAAATTAAATACTTATGATTGAGAGATCAGAAATTGCTCCATAGTAGACATGTTTGAATGCCAATGTTTCGAGTCTAAAACAAGACCCATTGTCAAGACAAAGGTCGAGGAAGAGAAACAAAGAAGGAGAGTTATAAATATGAATGCAGGGACAACAGAAGAAAAGAATTAGCCAACAGAGAAGAAACCAATAGGTTATGAAATAAATAAATAAATAATCTAAATTATTTTAATATTATTTTAATATAATTTAATTTTATTTAATTTTATTGATTTTATTTTACTATATCAATATTATATAATTATATGTTTTATTTTAGAAAATATTACCATGCTTAGATTTCCATGATATCTTAATATATAAAAAATTTCAATTTAAATAAAAATAATTCACTTCATTAGCATTCTTCCATCTTTTAATATATAAAAAAGTGAAATGAAACATTTTTCCATATAAATCTTGGGCTTACCTCCATTGATGGTAAAAAATTCTTCATTATAGTCAGATACAATTACAAATTAAAGAAATGTCACCTCCTTAATTCCTGTTGGGGTCCTGTGATTTGGTAGATTGGCATGCCAAGTGACAAGGGAACATGCAAACCACGCTTTAGAGCTCTAGGATCTAGCCCTCCTAGTCTCATAGAGGGATATCTTAATATGTTTCTAAGAATGTGTCTTGAATGGTTTAGAGGTTGATTTTAGGCTAGCTATGAGGTGCAGGGTTGTTTATTTTGTTTGGTTGGAAAAATATGTTTCATGTAGTACAGATAGAGCATGGGAATATACAAGCCATTGGGCAATGGAGTCATGTGAAATTCCAAATAGTTCTGATTGAGAAGGAAGGGGACCCAAAGGGAAAATTAACTTGGTCAAGGATCTGTTGAATAATATAGGTGAAATAGAATGAACATTAAGGACTAAGAGTGAAAAGAAAACTAAACCCTTTCACAATGGCTTAAAAGATTTGGGGAACGCCCTATTTCCTCCAGTAAGCTCACTGTTTCAGACTTAATTAAGATAAACACTCAAAGAAGAGGAGAAATGAAGACTAAACCCTCTCAAAATGACTTAAAGGATTTGGGGAACGCCCTATTTCCTCTAGTAAGCTCATTGTTTTGGACTTAATCAACATAAATACTAAAAGAAAAGGAGAAATGCAGACTAAAACCCTCTTAAAAAATTATAGGATTCGGGGAACGCCCTATTTCCTCCTATAAGCTCACTGTTGAGAGCTTAATAAAAAAATACATACAATTGAATTCAAAGAAGAGGGAATGCCTTAGACATCTAGGACTACAATTATAGGGACATTCAACACAATAATTACAGTAAGAAACAGAGGGTGAGATTGAAAGAGGTCTCTCTGTCAAACTGGAAGAATTAATAATTAAAGGGAGATTTCAGATACAATATTCGGTGGAAAAGAAAGAGGGAACGACTAAACAATATTTAGCACAACTGAATTAAACATTTCTGAAATAAAACAAACTGAATATTCAAGAGAGCTATTAGACTACCCTGTCATTTTCAATAGCAGAAAAAATATAAACAGTGAAGGATAAATAGGTCAGAGGTGCTTCTAAGATACATTTCTCTACCTAAACTTTTTATCCTACTGTAAGTCGAAGCATAATGGAACAAAGTGATAAACGAGAAACAACATTAACAATAAGAGATTACTTCACCAAAACCAGGCTCAGGGATCCAATGGTACAACCTCCTTCATCAATAGAAAAAATAGAGACTTCCACACTCCTTCAGAACGCCAATGCTTCTTCAAAGCAGCAATATGTATTACTTTTGAAATCACCAAATGCCAACCTTTACAATAAGATTTCAAAGAGACTTTATAGAGAAAAATGAGGAAAAGTAGGCAAAGAAGGTTTTAATGATCATCAGAGATAGGAGAGGGCATTCGAATGCTCCATTTTGTGTCATAAACATGACATTAAATCTTAGACAGAATTGGTGTCCTCGTTGCTTGTTGAGGTTCATTTGATATGAAAGAAACCACCCCATAGAGTGTCTTTTGGGAGAAATACTATTTGCAGTTGTACTGTTATCTCCTCTGGTGTGAATTAAGTGGAAGAATGGGCCTTGAGGACTCCCATACTTCTAAATAAATGCTTCTGAAAGTTTTTAGTAGCTTCCTTGGTGTAATAACTACTTGGCAGGCTTTTGAGCATGGAGATGGGCTATGTCTATGTTAGTCAACTTTTGCGCCAATAACTGCTCTATTCCCTTGTACTTCAACCTGTTTTAGCTCTGTTAATGCTTTCAATTTTATGATTGCTCGAAATGCTTCTGTACTGATGTTAATCTTCTATGCCATGTCTTTTGCCACTAGATATGTGATCTCCACCATTTCTGAGTGTTCTGTATATAGGTGGAGGGTTTCGCTGAGCTGGAGGGTTACTGAGGGTTCATGGATGTGATCCATTGATTGACACGATCTCACCCTTTTCCTTGGCTCCCTTTGAAATTTATTCTTGGCCCTGATATTTCCATCTGAGCTTTTATGTCACCTCTATGACTGTAAAGAATTTATCCTTTATCGGCCACGAAAAAACCTGTAAACACACGACAAACTATTACGAAAACCTGCGGGCTTGGTTCAAACTGCTTGTGGAGGCTTTGGGGTGGTGGAGGAGCAATGAGGAGGTGGTGATTGCAGCAGAAATAGGGAAAAAACCCTAGCAGAGAAGCTAACCAGGTTTAGTGAGGGTTTGGGTGTGGGGATGAACGTGGACCATTAGATCAGGATGATCTACGGTGGAGATTGCTTGATGAAGTCATTTGGGAGCATATGGCAAATTACTGCATTTGATATCATGATATAACACAAGCTGTTCAATCTCAGAGATTGTTGGCTGAGATTAAAAGTGAAATTACGCTGTGGAGGGTAAGCAGTATGGCGGAAACTGGGAATGGTTTTCACGCAACAAAAAGGGGGGAAGGTGGTATTTGCATTTGGAACGTGATTCCACTCAGTGAGTGATGCATATATTTCTAAAACCACCCATATCACGGGGAAGTAGCACACTGCGGGAAGGGCTCAAAAATTACGTGATATGAAATGTGGACCATCGGATGATGGGTAGAAAATCTAATGGCGCGGAGCGAGCGCGATGGGATGCAAGATGCACGAGGTATGGAGGTGGGGCCGACATCTGTTTTGTCACATAATGGGTTATCGAGTTGTGTCCTGGTGATTAGATCTTACTATCAGATGACAAAGATTGAAAGATGAGGGGGGTTATTGGAAAGGAGGAAAATGAGGTAAGTGAATGGGTGGAGGGAAAGGATGGCCTAATGGCCATTGATCTGTGTTGATCAACGGTCCATAATTATGTAAAATAGGGCTGTTGGGAATGGAGAAATAACGAAAAATAAAGTTTTTGGCATGAATGCTAATGAATTTTAAGCACCCGATTGCGGGACTTAGGTTATATGAGATGAGGGGGGCTAAAGGATCTAAGCCTTTAGGAGCTTAAATGCCTTATAGTGCAAAATATTGATTTTAAGGCCTAAAATAGGGATTTTAAGGCCAAAACAGAGTTCCGATAGATGAAAATGGAGGGATTTAAACTAAATAAATGGGAGATATAATGTTTAAAATGGGTTTTGGAAGGGTTAAAGAATCAAATGAAGGTTTTATGGATAAAATGGAGAATGAAATGGAGAAGTGTAATGAGGAAAAAATGGGGCTTCTCAAGCAGTCTTTCTCTTGGTAAATCAGTAGGTACTTTAGGGCTAATAGTGAAACAGTAGTGAAGATTAACTCAAAGGGTAGAGAATCATCATAAGACTTCAAAGATGATGGATTTTGAAAGGGAATATATCTCTTGAAGGCTTGATCACAAATTTAGCCACCATTAGGTATATCGGAATTTATAGGTCACTAACACTTCCTACCTCCAATGAAAGAATAATGTGGAATCAGTGGTACTGATCAAACCTTAGTTGGCTTTGATGTTGATGTTCATGCCCTAGCTACTATTTATTTTAATGTTGATGTATCTATTGATGTTGGTATTGTTGGCTTGCAAGGTATGCACTGCCGACTAGTAATAATGTGCTACTTAAAATTAGTAGCCTTTGCTTGAGATTATATCCACTCTCAACTTTGAAGGCAATTATTCTATCACATATGGAAGTAATTCAAATTACGTGGAATTCCATAATATTTGGCATAAAAAAAGTTGCATCTATGTTGTGTAAAATGTCATTTAATTCTATTACCCAACGTTCAATTTCTAAAAGATGCATTCTGTGTATCAATTATATTATCTGAAATTTTTTGGAAGTTTTCATGACATTAACATGGAGAATGCTAGTACCCATGTTTGGTGGTTCTTAGCTATTGTATTGTTTTATTGTCACTCCCCATTTTTCCATTCCATTATTTTTGCATCATTGAAATTTAATTTATTAATATAAAATATGATTCTATTGATATAAATTTGTTTTAAAATAGAAACAATACAATATCACCATTACAAACCTTTTGAACATATGCTACTCTAGACACTTGGTGTCCACCATCTTACTTTGAGTTGGTCAGAATGAACACTTTTTCCCCACCATTCCCACCAGTATTTACTTCTCCCCTACTGTGGTTATCCGAATATGGTCTATACAAACTTCATAGGATCTTATGCTCCTTCTCTAAGTACAAAAACCTTTCATTAATTTCATTTAAGTGGAAATACCATTACTTGAATAGTTGAATAAACTCTTTGGTGTCCCCATGGCTACTGTCTACCTCAAGTTGACAGAAGAGCCCATGGGAATGGAACCTCACTCCCCACCATTAGTCCCAAGCTTGTGGGCACTTACATGTGACTAAATTAGTAACTATTCCAAAGCTATCACTAACACAATGACATGATGAAAACTTCCTAGAAATATTTAATATGTGCTTTCAGTATTAATGAAAATGAACTTCCATAGAAGCCTATGACTATCACGAGAAAAGAAAACTCTTATTTCCTAACATCAGAAGACCAAAATGCAGGATTTCTCTTTATAGTTTAAAACTCCAGTCAACAAAAGGTTTTCCATAGTTATCATTGATTCGAAAGTGTTAACCACTAATTGATGAAAACCATCCATTTTTATTATGAAACTTCAACCATTAAATAATATCAAGTTTTTGTTCTATGTAGCTTTAAAAAACATCCAACCATACAGAAAAATGAAAAATGACAATCCAAACTCATTACCACTTAACTAGGCCAAAGGAAATCCAAACAACTTCATTTATCTTCTGCCTTTTTCCTTGACACAACAAACCGTTCTGGTGCAACCATTATTAGGACGAGTTGTTTGATTTTTTATTACATTGGAAAATTTTACTCTATATTGATCACAGGACTTGTTTAGAATTTCAACTACGTGTTTAAATTACTTAAGATCATCAAGTTCTTTATTTAAAATCTCATGCCCAGGTGGAATTTGGCTCAAATGATGTCGAAAGTTCTCATATATTTTGGAGAAGATGTTGAAATTTCTCATATATTTTGGAGAAGGTGAAATGTAGGTGATCTTCTAGAAAGTTATTAAAGTGACTTTCAAACATAATGTGATCGTACACAAAGTAATGAAAGTTATTTTTAAACATAATGCATGGAAATTTTTTTAACAGTTAACATAATGTGATCGTACACAAAGTAATGAAAGTGATTTTTTAACAATCGACGAAGCATCTGGGCCCTCGCACGAGGGTTATGTGCCTCACTGTGCTTCATATCATTGTCTCCATAACATCATGTGGAAGCCCTGAACAACACCACTCAACGTTCGATTGTTTATTGAGGGGTAGATATCTATAGTATATGTATCAAATTGAAAAGTTTTATTAGTTGGGGGACGAGATTAATACCAATATCTCTCCTACATACCAAATAAAAATGACACCCCATTGAAGTAATTATATGGAAATAGATCTAGCATTACTATTGTTATCATCCTAGCTAGGACCTATTATCTTATCATCCCAGCTAGGACCTATGTATAAAAGGGAGACTGGGAGGGTGTGACCACCTTAAGAATCTCCCTTCATACATGGAAAAAATAAAGGATGTAGATCCAAAGACAATAGAGGAAGCAACAACTACCTAGTTTATCATTTAGCTTGGTATACCTTTTGAACATAGCAGAAATATGTTCGCTCGGGTTGGTCAGTAAGGACGTCGGCATTTAAAAATTGTTACCTTGTAAAAAATGCAAACTAGAGTCTGAAAGGATAGCGATAACCATTCTCATTCGAGCGTTATATCTCATATCGTCCATCTTGGGTAGGTTATTGCATGTATCCATTCAATGAATAAATGAATGTGTTGCATCTGTTCAAGGAGTTGCATCCATTAAAGTAGTTTCATCTCAATGAATGTATATAAGCTCAAGGATATGCCAAATGAATGACTGTATAAATGTTTGTGTTCGATAGTCCCTTGTGTCTGATATTCCCTTTTAACACGGGATACCATCTCCCATAAATTCAGAATCCAGGAACTATGCACTTAATAATCTACCTTCCATATAGAATCATAGGAGGAGGGTGTTGAGAGATAGGCTAAGGAGGGTGGATTTCATCTCCAAAGTAAGAAAGGGAGAAATAATCTTGGAAAATTTGAAGGATGGATATTTATTTGAAAGTTTAGAAACCGTGGTCAATATTAGTAATATATAATAGAAAAATTGTAAAACATTTGATGATATTTTTGTAAAAATATCTAAATTACTAATTATATTTTATTAGTCTATATAATATATTGGCGATTTTTAATGTAAAAAAATTTCATACTATAAAACTTGGGTGAATTATTTTTAGAAAAAGCTGAAATTTGTGAATAATTTTTTTGGAAAAAGTATACAAAACTAGCCCACCTGCGAATATTAGCCCCTAAAATTATCCGTGAAAATAATATGAAACCAAGCGGGTCTTTTTCCAATATCTAAAATTCTACGTGGCCCCATTTTTTTGTGTAGTCTGCCATATGTGTGACCCTTCTGCATGTATGACACATGATGCTTCTGGTCGCAGATTCATTTTGAGGTGTGGGAGAAACATTAGCGATGATGGATAGAACACAATCCAACAACAACAAACAAGGTACAAATAAAAAAAGTGTTGTTGGGATTTCCAACTCTATTATTTGTTCATTTTGCACCTTCCAACATATTTAGAAGGTCGTCCTTGAATCCGATGAATATGGATTTGCATAGGTTGTGTTGATTAATTTATCTGTGTGTAGCACCTTAGAGGTGACAAAAGTCTATAAAAGATTGAAATCGTACCCTCTATATCTAAATCAGAAATATCTGCGAAAAATGGTTTTGAAGAAGTGGAAATGGAAATTGAAGAATCAGGGTACATATAAATCAACTGTCACCCTCTTACTACTGCTTGGGGGATTTCATCTTCTATTTCACTCTCTACTAGTCACCACAGAGTCTTTAACCTCGCAAGGAATATAGTTCCTTGAAGCAATTGAGACGTCCCACAGATGAACAATGGTGAGAATTTTATGAATTATGGTCGATTGTCCATCAATTGAAATTAGGGGAATTTTGAGGTCTAAAATGGGCCTCCTAAGGAAATTATAAAATAATAGTGGAAAAAATCTAATAAGATTTGATGACATCATTAAATTTTAGAGGGAAAAATGAAAAAACTACTTTTTCAATTCATATTTTCAACTTATCTCCCAAAGTTTTTACTCAAATTTTGAGCGGGAGTACTCGTTGGATGTGGAATTTAATTCCCCATCCAAGGAGTACCCATGTTGCATACTTTCTATGGGTCCTACTACACGAAAAATGAGAAATACATAAAAAAAAACGTTATTACAATCACGTTTTTTATGTATTTCTCATTTTTCGTGCAGAAGAGTTCATCGAAAGTATGCAATATGGGTACTCCTTGGATGAGGAATTAAATTCCGCATCCAACGAGTACTCCCGCTTGAAATGTGAGTAAAAATTTTGGGAGATAAGTTTAAAATACGAGTTGAAAAAGTAGTTTTATTATTTTATTATTTTTTAATATTTTTACTTTTTTACTCCAAAAATGGTGAATCATCCATTATGGATGGCATCATCATCTTGAATCCTATTGGTTGTTATAAAGTTTATTTTTGTTGTACATTTTTCTTATGAGGCCCATTTTAGACCTCAAAATTCCCCTAATGAATTCCTCCTTACAAACAGCTCCTAAATGTCTCGTGAATTCTGCATGTCATCCAAATCAATGAGCCATAGCGAAAAAACAGGGAAAGAAGATTGCAAATGAATAGAAAGTTCATCAATAAACACTAAGCCAGATAACATACTGTCTTTGGCCACTTCTATACCTTTTGATTAATTCCTCTCTTGCTTGTTCTGTTGCTTCAGGTTTTCATAATATGGTGTTGTGTGGTCGTAGTTGATGTTGGAGAATATAATTCCAACCACGTGCTAGGTGTTGAAACCATAAGTCCAAGTGTCCTAGTTCAATTTGAGTTAGTCCAGTTTAGTCGAGTTATAATATAGTTATTTAATACTGATGTTTCGAATGTAATCTTATTTAAATCATTCATAATATTGATAAGAGAAATCCTTTGCTCCACTTCTTTTCAGTTTTCAATTCTTGTCATGGTATCATAGCTAGTTTGCATAAGACTCCCGAGAGAGAAACAACATAACAAAGTTGGAGAAACAGAGAGAAGAGGCGAGCCTGCATAAGACTCTTTGACAGAGCAGCAAAATTTTGAAGCCTCATGTGAAGAAGCATCACTGAAAAAAGAAGTGAACTACCACGACGAAGCCAATGGAGGTGCCGACGAAATGAATTGTAGAAAGGAAATTCGAGAAATAGAAAGGATGTTTGAGAAGAAAGCCCAGATTAAAAAATTTGCTGCACTAACACGCTATTTTTTTGGAGGCTCAGCATTCTTAATGCAGCCCAGGTGTTGATAAAGCGTGCTAAGTGTTATTAACGCAGCTCATAAAATTAAAGAAATGCATTATTCGAGGGTGACTTACAGATTTCAAACCCACGCGGGTCCAGATTCAAGCACCTGCGTTAAGGTGATTTCAACGTAAAATGATTTCAGGGTATTATTATTATGATATCTTAAACAACACGTGATATAATGAACCATGGCATCAGTTTTATAAAGGGTTCTTCATCTCTTAAAATGACTTCCCTTTTGATTCGAATGGGCTTATTCGAATTAATTTAATGCCTTTTGTGATATGAGATTTATATGGCTAGGTAATTTTTTTTTGCGCTCCACATGATTTGAAAAAAAAGGAGGAAGCCCATTTTTATATTAAGAAAGAAATATTTTTTTAAGTTTAAAAAAAAAAAAAACTTTAAATTTGCAAAGGAAAAGAGAATCGTATAATTCTTCTTTTTGAAAAAGAAGGGTTTTATTTTGGCATGAATTTAAAAAAAAATGTATGTATGAAAGGAGATTTAAAAAAGGGGAACTGTGAAAGTCTTGTGAAAGTGTTGCTTTCATACAAAATATTTTGAATTTTTTGAAAGATATTTTATCAGCATATGTAGACACGTCTTTTTGTGGGAGCCAAGCGATGAGGTCATGGGAAAAGCCAAGAGGCTAAAGTGATAATAGGGGATGTTTGAGATCTTTTTAGATCTAGAAGTGAAGAGGCAAAAGGACACCATTGCATTAAAATGCATAAAAAAATCAGTGGATGAAAGAATTCTTCCCTTGATTTCAGATGCCAAGACAACCAAGGAGGCATGGGATAACCTTGAGAGGTGTTTTGGTGCAAGGGGGAGTATTTAAGTTGAAGATAAAGGTGGATCTGTAGCAACAGATCTACAATGAGATGAAGCATTTGTTGAATCCCACTGTGTTCAACCACAAGTGGATGATGTATGCGAAGAAAGCGTAGAAGCAGAAGAAAAGCAACACAAAGATGCTTGTGAACCCCACTGTGGACATCTACAAGTGGACGAAGATATGATGAATCCAGCAATAGAGCTTGCTGATGAAAATTTGATGAATATAACAACAGAGCTTGTTGATGAAGACTTGGTGATACCAAGAACAGAGCTTGCTAATGAAGACTTGGTGATGCCAGCAACAGAGCTTGCTGATGATGATCTGATGAATCCAACAACAGAGCTTGTTGACAAAGACTTGGTGATTCCAGCAACAGATTTTGTTGATGATGATATGGTGAATCCAACAACACAGCTTGTTGATGTAAACTTTGATAAAAAAAAAATTTCTAATGATGATTGGTTGTAGATGATGCAAAAAAAATATCATATTAACATGATGTTATTCGGTGTGATAACCCCACTTGAGTCAGTGGAATTCAACCAGTTTGCAGAAATAGAGGTTAGTGATGAAAAGACAAAGATAAAGACAGAGACAGAAATAGAGATAAGCACAGATGCAAAGAAAGAAGTCTGCAAAGGGAAAGCAAAAGCAGAGACAGAGGCAGAAGCTGAGAAGAAAGTGCAATAGGAGAAAACTCTCATTGCAGAGAAGAATGAACAAAACCAATGTGGTTTTGAAGATTTTTGTAGACTTACCATTGATGTTCAATGTGCAGGTACACAAAATGATTATGAAAAAGAGTTGAATTTTCTTTAAACATGGCTTGCAACACCATGACTAGATGAGGTCTACATAGAAGTTGTAGATATGAATATTGAAGAAAACATGCATGATGAAAAATTCAATGAAATTTTCAGGTATTGGAGTTTTGAAGAAATAAAATATTATTCTCATCTTATGTTGTAGTATATTGATGAGGAAAAGTGCATAATATAAGACAATATGTGGCAACATCCCACATACAAGTAATTTCTTGAAGAAGTACAGGACATGCTTAGACAGTCTGGAACAATAGAAGACCTGCACCATCAAATAAATAAACAAAGTTCTTAGGGATACAACAAAGAGAAAAAGTTGAAACAATTTAGAGCCTATAGAATCTTGAAGAAGAGAAGAAGAAAAACACATCCAGTTGAAGTCAATTTGTTTTAAAAATGGCAAGCCTCGCTGAGACATAGACCAACAGGTATCTTAATGAATTTTTTATGTGGTTTTAATTAAGGGGGAGTGTTGGAGAATCTAATTCCAACAACCTGCTAGGTGTCAAAACCGTAAGTCCAAGTGTTCTAGTTCAGTTTGAGTTAGTCCAGTTTAGTTGAGTTACACTCCAGTTATTTAATAATGATGTTTCTAATGTAATCTTATTTAAATCATTCGTAATCTTGAGAAGAGAAATCCTCTGCTCCACTTCTTTTTAGTTTTCAATTCTTGTCAGTTGAATAGTCATAGCTGAATCTCCTAAGCTTGTTCATCCTAATATTTTTCATTCTCACTTTGTTCTTAATTTGTTTCTACCTTGTCATAACTTCTGTGTGAAGTCGTTTGCTCTCTCAGAGGACTCAGAAGTGGATTTAGGGGAGCTATGGGATCTGGAAGCCCACTCGAGAAAGGTTTCTTGTAGTTCATATATGCAGGAGAGTCATGGAAGTTGTGACTCAAATGTGGGTTGCTATGGTAAGCTCGTTCACTCATTCACTCCCAACATGTTATTTTCATTGTTGAATGCTCTGATTGGAACCATTGTTTCCATCTATGTTATCCAGACTGAGTCGCTTTACTATTAACTCTATTTTTTTACAGGTTGCATGGCTTCCTCATAGTGAAAGCTCTTCACAAACAACGACTTAGGTGACTCAGGTGGTGAGCTTTGAAGGGATGAAGGCTTACTAACAGGTGAGTAAAGACATAACAACTGGGTAAAGACACTGAAGCCAAAAGAAATTTCAACTAGATGTCAAGAGAGAGATATCAACTAGATGTCAAGAGGTGTCTCACACCATTGTCACCTAAACTTCTTTCCATGTATTTTACACTCTGGTTTAAAAAAATTGGTTTGAGAAAACGTAAAAAAACTTTGGTTAAAAAAACTTTACCCATCCTCCAACCCTTCGCTATGCCTAAAATAACATCGGAATAGGAGATGTTCGCAATAAAAAGGCTAATGCAAGAATTTAATTAAAATTTAGGTGAAATTTATTTATAGTTGGTCAACTATCAATCAATCGCTATAGTCCATGAGTGACAAAATCAGCCAAACCTTATCTTTACATGAGATCGTGATATTTTTTCTACCCAAGAATATTTTATTTAATAAGTGACCAAATCAGTTAAACATTATATTTACGTGAGATCCTGTTCTACCGAGGAATATTTTTTTTTACATTAATAAACTGTGGTGAATTTGGAGTTAGAGGATGTGACACCGACCCTGAAATCAAGTCATGGCTTTCGGCCTGAATAAATATTCAATGGGTAGAGTGTTTAGTTTTTCTTATATAAAGTAGCTACAACATACGTAGATAGAGTGTTTATTTTTTCTTATATAAAGTAGCTAAAACATATCTAGAAAGAAAGGTGAAAATGTTATATATGCTTGAGCACAACTTGAAAAAACATTGCATCTTATATTATAAATGTTAAAAAAGTTGATTTCAGGCTGTCACTCGTAATTTGTGATAGGTTAATCAGTTTTTTTGTATCTAAAATTGTGGGGAAGAAGGGCACAACTTACAATATGTATTCCTACAGTACTTTAGTGTGCTTCGCAACCGAAAGCATCTTAATCGACTGTCATCACATATTTCTTCATGTTTAGTTTTCTTCCTTACTGATAGAGTTCATCATGATGTAATCGCATATGTGAGGTTTTGCTATTCTATTATTAATATAATTGACTTTTCATCAATATTTTTTTTGTGTCAACATTATGGTGTATATTTTGGTCATTGTTTGAAAATATACTAAAGTTATTGAAACAATCAAGTGCTAAATCATGTTTACAATATGTATTCCTACAGTACTTTAGTGTGCTTCTCAACTGAAAGCATCTTAATATTTCTGCATGTTCAGTTTACTTCCTTACTGATAGAGTTCATCATGATGTAATAGCATATGTGAGGTTTTTCTATTCTATTATTAATATAATTGACTTTTCATGAATATTTGTTTTGTGTCAACATTACGGTTTATCTTTTGGTCATTGATTGAAAATATACTAAATTTATTGAAGCAATCAAGTGCTAAATGTTTACAATATGTATTCCTACAATACTTTAGTGTGCTTCTCAACCGAAAGCATCTTAATATTTATGCATGTTTACTTTACTTCCTTACTGATAGATTTCATCATGATGTAATTGCATATTTGAGGTTTTTCTATTCTATTATTAACATAATTGACCTTTCATGAATATTTTTTTTGTGTCAACATCACGGTGTATCTTCTCCTCGTTTCGGATGTTAATTTTATGGCATGACGCACATTCCATCTTCAAAATTATGGTCAAACACTAATACACTTATTGAGTTCATCATGATGTAATCGCATATTAAGTTAGCTAATTTTCATAAATATAATTAATATAATTGAGCATTAAGTTAGATTTCATGAATATTTGTTTTGTATCAACATCACGGTGTATCTTCTCCTCATTTCTGATGTAAATTTGATCGCATGACACACATCCATCTTCAACTATTTTCAATTATGGTAAAACACTGATACACATGCAACCTATTTCACAACGCTGATGATATATAAAACAAAGCCACGCGGTAATAACAGTTTTTAAGGGCTAATGATGAGAAGATCTCCTTTGACTAAGGAAGTGTAGGGTTATATTGGTTTTAAGGGTTATATCTCTTTTAATATATATATATATATATATAAAGAGAGAGATGAATAATAAGGGCTATTCACTGTTATAATATTTTTTATTATTATTCTTTTTTTTAAATAAAAGATATATATTTTAAAAAATCAATTAAGGATATATATTTTTTATTTATATACATTTTAAATAAAATAATTTAACAGTTAATTTAAAAGAGAATTTTCAAAAAATAATAAGAAAATAGAAAACAAAATATTTTATTTTATTTTTAAATAAAATGATATACTAAAAGATGTGCAAAATACATTTCAACCTGGTTTTCGTATAAGATATGTAAAATCAATTAGTTAAATTCTATAGACATTTTAAAAATAAAAATATAATTGAAATTTAAATACATAAATTTTTAATGGATCTTTTATATTTCAAATAATTTTATCTTCGCACATATCATTTCAATCTGGTAAAGTAAATGTACTGAATTCATATATGCAAATAAGTAGTCACATACATGTAACCACTCTTGTTTTATGTGTCCATAACAAGGAAGCATTTTGTAAAAATGAATTTGTATACATTGTTATTATTTTCTGTGCAAGTTTTCTTTACTTTATATTTTTCTTTTTTTAAATAATTTTTAAAAAATATTAAAATTATGTTATTGAAAAGTTAAATAATAATTCTTATTTAGATTAGTTTCCAATTTTATATAAAAAATAATGTGATATTATCTCATCTCATCATTAATAAAATAAGTAATTATATTACATGTTTTATAAATATTTGATTGAATTTACTCAGTCCAAGAAAGGAAGAAAAATATCAGTTAAACAAAAAGAGATTAAGCATCAGAAAACTAAAAAATAAGCCTAATTATAAGTTGAATGTTATTGTCAAAAATCATTGTACTATTTAATTGACTCCAGGATCACAATGAGCAATCTGAGCCTGCAGCTCCTCGTCTTCTCTTCGTTCACCAAGGTCACCCTGTGCTCAACAATTTTATTTTCAGATCAAAGGTTCAAATCGTCAAAAAATGAAACAGAGAAATCTAGTGGCCAATGCTCACAGTGGGCAGGGTAGACACTGAATCCATACCAAAATTGGCTTCTCTGCCAGCGTTTTCCCCTTGTTGGACCTCCACCTTTGCGATGAGATCCCCATTCAATGACCCGTCACTTCAACTCCTTGATTTAGTTTATGGCATCCCAGATTATGCAATTCTTCTGAATCTGTGACACCAACATTGTATCCAAATTTGCTCTGCATTACAATAAGTTCAATCTTTTTGATTTTACGGAAAATCAAAATTTATTATAGGATTAAAAAGATTATAAATAAACTTTACCTTGTTTTCAATTTTATAAATAAACAAAATTAAATAGATTAGGTCATTTTGATCTGAGAGGCAAGATTTAAGATACAACGGACGAGGATCATTATAGTCAAGATTAATTTTTCTAATTTATAGATAAATTTATCAGTAAAAGCTAAGTTCGAAATTTAATGGAAATTTCTATACATAGATTGCAAAGCTGACTGAATCATTAAACGACCAAAAGGTTCCGAGCATATAAGTTAACTATTGGTCCCTAGGGAAACTTTTAGGGGCCAATTTTAGAGTAAGGGAAAATTTTAAATGGTTTTAGAATTTGGAGGGACTAATTTTCTATATAAAACTCTTTTTGTATAGTTATCTCTAAAATTATTTTAAAAAGAATTAATTATTATGTTTTAGGCAAAAAAATAAGGGTGGATTAGCCTCCTGATTTTCAGGTTTATAGCGCTTTTGAGTTACATTCGGCCTGATTTACTGGTTCGGAGGGATATTCCAATGAAATTTCCCCCCTAATTTTTACTGGCTTGGGGCTTGGAGGTGATTGGAATTGCAACGCTGAGTTTTGGGTTTGGAGGTTATTGGAATGGCAACGCTGAGTTTGGATGAATTCATGAAGAGATTCCTTCCTTATGTGCAAGGAAGCTAGAGGTTATTTATTGATGGTCTCTGAGTTGGGTCTTTCATTGACTCATCAACTTGGAGGTGATTGGAATGGAAAGCACAAAGAATCCAGACCAGACCACCAAAGCAATAGCCACAACCCCTGGACTAGAGATGGAAGAGCTATAAATGCCTTCTTTTCACGAATGAGTTTCCCTATCAGTCAATCGCTTTCTTTCGAGGATAAATACTACGAAGGGTTAGTAGGTTTCAAATTATCCCTTTCCATGCTTATATACTTACCGAGCTTCCTTACCTATTTGACAAATAAAGACCTTTCAGTAGGGCTCCGCGATCTATCCTAGTGAATGAATTAAAGCTTAGCCATAGTCGTTTACTAGAGCTTTAAATATAGCTTATGAAAAAAGACTGAACTTAACTACTAGTCATTATAGTTTATGCAGTCGTTATCACACTACAGAGGCACTAATTAGAAGTCTCATTTTAGCAGATTTAATAGCTAATCAATTTTGGTAGGAAAGAAGATTTTCTACGTTTTGATTAAACATGGACTCGAGAGATTTCCACCGATGATGAGGGAAACAAGGCGGACGCCGGATGATGAGGGCTACTTAAGATTTTTATTTTTTTATTTATTTTTATAAGTTAGCCAGTACCCTTGGGTAATTTCACAAGTGAATCCTTCAAAGTGTAGGCGTGTGCTGAGTCTAACAGTTTTAGTGCTCTACGTGTGAATGTTGAATTCTTGTCAAATGCGCTGAGCTACCCAAGCAGATTCAGTCGACTCCATCCTTCTAGGCAAGGCTTTCTTCACATATTTTTGTTGGTGTTTTTACTGCTATAACCTTGTTCAATAATAATAAATAACTTAGTTTGAAAGAAGAGTTGATTGTGGTTGAAGGCATTTCCCTTCAAACCTTCTGCCCCTATGATTGGTATATCTCTTGCTTTAGTTTCTCTATTCTTCTTGTATCATTAATGATAAGATATGAGGGTCGTAATGTCTGTGATTTCATGAAGAGTGGCTAGTGTAGTATTTATGAGGGATGCCCTGATCCTCAGAACATCGGTTGGTTAGCCCCTCATAACATCAGTTGGCTAGTCGGTTGATCACAAGTAATAAAGAGCAGTTCATTGTAATTGAAGAAATGGCATCACCACCTCCTCCTTCCCTTCCTGCCAATGGGGTTGAAACTTAGCTGACTGGAATTTCCAATTAAATCCAGTCTCAAGTGCATAACCAGATAATTCCATTAATATGTCATACAGAGAAGCTGCCAGTCATAACAATAGTTAGAGTAGTTTGTGTTATATCAAACATGATAAGAGTCCATCCATATCAGGTATAGAGAGCTCAGGTTACCACGTTCCCTGTTAGTGAGGTTAATTAGTTTTTCTGTCTCTAAAATCGTGGGGAGGAAGGGCACTTTAACTAAATTTATTGAAGCAATCGAGTGCTAAATGTTTACAATATGTATTCTTACAATACTTTAGTGTGCTTCACAACTGAAAGCATCTTAATCGACTATCATCACATATTTATGCATGTTTAGTTTACTTCCTTACTGATAGAGTTCATCATGATGTAATCGCATATTTGAAGTTTTTCTATTCTATTATTAATATAATTGAGCATTAAGCTACTTTTCATGAATATTTGTTTTGTGTCAATGCTACAGTGTATCTTTTGGTCATTGATGTTGATGGTTGAAAGTAATTTGATCGTGTTTTAAACACACCATATTCAACTATTTTCAATTATTGGTACACCACTGATACACAAACAACTTATTTCTATTTCACAACATTGATGATAAACTTTTCTATCTTGGTAAAAAGCCACGTGGTAATAACTATTTTCCAAGGCTAGTGATGAGAAGAGCTCCTCTGACCTATAGGTTTATATGGGTTTGAAGGGTTATATCTATTTTAATAATTTAAATTTTTTTAGATGAATAATAAGGACTATTTACTGTTATAATATTTTTATAATTATTATTATTTTTAATATATATATATATTTTAATAAACAACCAATGATTGACTTATTTTATCTATATATATTATATTTAAATTTAAGAGAAAATTTCCAAAAAATAATAAAAATATAGAAAATAAAATATTAGATCTTAATAAAATTTTATATTTTATTTGCCCTTTTTTGAGAAAAAAACTTTCATTTTTTTCTGTTCTTCAACTTTTTGCAAGCCAAAACAAATTTTTTGTTTAGAATTTCATATTGCGATAAAAAAAAAAGTTGCCAAAAATTTTATTAGCTTTCTATTACTTATTTTTTGGAATTTTTTTATACACATTTGATATGTCAACTTAGCGTTTCTTTGAGTGTATTTTTTTAACAATAAAAGGATTCATAAGAAGTCATGTTAATGTGCACTGTTTTATTCTTTGAAACTTTTTGTTTTTGAGAAACAAAATGTGTTACAACAATCTAGACAGAGTCTACTTTGGTTTCGTCATATTTACAAAGCCAACAGATGCATATCATAATTACTATAACTTTTTGAACTAGTCCAATATGAAAAAAATGCATATTTTGAATATGTTTCGTGATGCAAGAAATTTCTTAACATATAAGTTATAAACTAAAAATCTAGAAACTACCCATTACAAATGACGGACCAATGTAATGCACCATAATTTTTTCATTTTTTTACAGTGTATTTTGGAAGATACAGAATTATAATTTCACTAAATCATAATGACCTTCAGAAATTGTTTGCACCTATTTTATTACAAAATTAATTAAAATTAGTAAATATTTATGAAATTGCATAAAATTTGTATTTCCTGGAAGTAGATTGAATTTTGAAAATGATTTTCTTGGTTCCGACAGTTAATTCAAAATGCTTCATGGAGGTTAATGAATCCAAAGTTGAAGATATGTATTCAGAGCTTGGCTCTGCGTAATTGTTGATGCGTTAGTTCAGCTGAACTCTTAAAAAAAGTTTGGTTGAATTATTTTTTGCGTTGATGGCCCATCAAGTCTAACGACATAAAAGTTTGGCCAACTTTTTTTATAAAATTTCACCGAAATTTTACCCGACTTTCCATCGGTCAGAAAATACCACGAAGCCCCTCCAAAAAAACATTTCGCGACAATATAAATTGCCTCGAAAGCATTCATTATTTTTGCATATTTTTGCACATTTGGTCTGATTTTACAAAGGTCTAGGTCTAATTTTGCAAAGAATTGTTTTGGGTTTAAGGAATTTTCTTGGAGGTACATTAAAAGGACATTTTTGCAAAGTATTATTTTGGGTTTAAGGAATTTTCTTGGAGGCACATTTAAAGGATATTTCTTGAAGGTATGTGATACATTTTTTTGGATGTTTTTTGGGCTTAACTTTCATTGTTTTTGAAGGTATGGATTTGGGCTTAATTATCATTGTTTTTAGAGGCTTTGGGCTTAATTTTCGAAGGAAAATTTTTAGGCTTAATTTCGAAAGGACTCTTTTTAGGCTTAATATTCAAAGGACATTTTTTGGAAGTATTTTTTAAAGTGATATTTTTTTAGAGGTTTTTTTGAAGCAATTTTTAAAGTGGCATTTTTTAAGAAGTTGGAATTAATTTTCAATGGACATTTTTTGGAGGTATTTTTTGAAGTCGCATTTTTTTAGAGTACGTGTTTTGGGTTGAAGTAAATCTTTTATAATGATTTTTTAAAACGATTTTTTGTCTAACTTTTTAAATGAATTTTTTTTGTAGGACTTGGAAGGAAATATTTTGAGCTTTGTTTCATTTTCATAAGACATTTTTTTCTCGGATTTTTTAAGGTAAGTCTTTTGGATTGAAGTATGTACTTTTTACAAAATTTTTAAAATGAGTTTTTTTTTTTTTTTTTTTTTTAAATTAAATATTTTGTGATGTTTTTTTTTAATCGAGTTTTTGTCTAAATTTTTGAAGGAAGTTTTTTGAACTTCATACTCTATTATCATGGAAAATCGAAGGAATTGTACAAGAAAATATGATCGGAAAAGAGACTCTGAGGAACGTAGAGAAGAGACGAGAGAATCTCACAAAAGAAAGAGAGAAGCACTCTCAAATATTGAAGGGGAAAATCAACCTCTACTAGAAGTTGAAGTAGGTATGTAAATGTAAATATTATGAATTTGATATATTTAAAATTTTCCTGGTGTAAAATGTGAAGCTTAGTTTTTATTTTATAAACTAATTTGTAAAATATTTTGCAATGTAAATAGAGAGAGATATTCCTCCAAACATTGATGATGAGATACAAAATTTTCAAAGAGAGAGTGAAAGAGATATTGAACCAATGATTGAAGATGGTGAAAATTTTGAAATAAATTCAAGTGAAGAAATTTAATCACAAGGTATGTATATATATATGTTGAACAAATGCATATATTATTGAAATTATACATATTTATTAATTTAGTTATTTATTGAATATGTAAAATTATTATGTACTATTCATTCGAATATGTAAATATCAAATCAATGTCAACGATGAGATGTTAGAAAATGTTGACACTCACTCATATGGAGATAAAAGAGTTGACCATGCTATACAATATCGTGTTAACCGCATTTTTGATACGTACTTCATAAAGGAAAATGTGGCAGTTCAAGCCTAAATTTTGAAAATTCTCATATCATTAAGGAAATAAAAAGAAGCTAGGAATTTATTGGGTATTCTAAAATCAACCAAAGATAAAAAGAAAATGAAGGAAAATGTGATAAAAAAATATAAATAGTGCTATAAATTCAATTAGAAGATCTAGATAGAAAAATGTTTCAGTTGTACGTAGAGAAATACATATGGTAGTGGTTTCATCAAGTACTAAAGAGAATCACTTGGTAAAATCTATGGCATGAGCATTAGGAACCTCACAAAAAACTTTTCACAAACATCGGAAATTTCGGTTGCAAATAGATGTAAATGATGAACTCGCTTATTGGACAGCTATTTGTAGGCAACCATACAAAGATAGAATTGGATAAAATGTTAAAAAAATAATATATGAATATTGGAAGAAAAATTTGCATGTTTTTCCAACTGAAAAGCATGTGATGCGAAGAAGAATAGTAGGAAATCAACTTGCAAAACATGAAAAACATTTCTTGGAAACCACTCAGATAGAGTTTTTTGACAAGTTCAAAGAAGAGAATTTTGAAATTCATGTCTCAATCAATGCTTTTGTTCAACAAAAACCATGGTATGTAAAACCTATCACCGTATGCAACACTTGTTGTTGTCATTATCATGTGGAATTTGATTTATATTATGACACATTCCTTAATTTTGGTAGAATATTTTGGAAACATTCACCTCCTCCTTCCATTATCCATTATTTTATATCTCGAATTGTATGTGAAAGACAAAGCGATGAACTATTTTACGAAAACAAATGCGTTGGTGGTAAAAAATGCGATGATTGTGGAAATTTGACTAAATTTCAAAACAAATATTGTATTGATATAAATGATCAATCATTTCCCAACATGAAAGTGAAATGGAAGAGATATGAATATATCCATACATCGATTCAAGGTGCAAATAGTACTAAAAGAATTGAATTACGAGAAGAATAAATTTTTGTGATAGACTTTTTGAGAAAGTTTGAGGCATAAATTTATAAATACAACAAGAATTCCCATAGAGTTCGATCGAAAGACTTGCAATTCAAAAATTCCCATCAATTTTTTCCACAAGGGACCATTTTGTCAGTAATTGATTTTGCAGAAAACTACACATTTGTTCCACTAAAAGAAATTCAGAGTGAATACTATCATTCTGACCAAGTCTCTATGTTCATCCGTATTCTATATAGACATGTTGAAGTAAATGTCAATCATATAGAAAGAAAAAATGAAAATCAACATGTTATTAAAGAATATCACTTTTATATCAGTGACAATCGTACACATGATACATATTTTGTACAACATTGTTTTGGAAATATTTATGACTCCTTGAAAAGTCATGGAATAACATTCAATGAAAATTGGATATGGTCAGATGGATGCAAAGGTCAATTCAAATCTGTATGATCATTCTTTTGGTTGTGTTTCCTTCATAACAAAACCCGCATTAAACATTGTTGGAATTTCTTTGAGACTGACCATGGAAAAGGAGATCATGATGATGCAAGGGCATGCATGAAATGAGAACTTCAAAGATATCAAATGAACCCCTCTGCAAGATGACTTGTGGACGCTAAAGAATTTCTTCAATGGTGCATCACTGCTCTAAGCCATGAGACTAACCGATCAAGGGAAGTACGAAGGTACATTTAATTTAATTTTTATTGGACATCTAATTTTAAACAATGTAGATTTATCACAATGATTATATTTGATGGTATTTTGATATCATATTTACATTATTTTTTGAATTTTCCATATAAAGGTTTTTTTGGCATATTGGGATCAAAGATGTAGATATATCAATTGGAAATGATGTTGAAACAATGAAAGGGACTCAAAAATTGCATTCAATTAAAACAAATTTGTCTAGAAATGTGTTTGCATTGGATAAAAGAAAATATTATTGTTTTTTTCATGTTTGCATAAACAAAAAAAAATCCAATGACGTTTGTGAAAACAAAATGTATGTAAAAGATTGGAAACATACAGAGATAAATACAAAGGGAAAAATGTCCATTGCAATTTTTGAAGAAATGAAATCAGAAGAGACTACACTTCCATCCGATGGTGATCGAGTTTCTGATCTTGTTAGAGAAGGTAACATCTGAATTGCTTTCAAATAATAAAGATCTAGAAATAAATTTAAATATATATGTTTGTTAAAAGTTTGTTTTATTGTGCAGGATATGTTTTTGTTGTAATTGCACCTACTGACAACGAAGAAAATGTGAAGTATTATTTGATGCGTTGCACTGAACGAAAAATGAAATTATTAGAAAAATATAATGATCATGGGTTTCCATATGAAAGAGGATCTATTATACTGAAAAGTTTTTTTTTCGGACAAACTAATCAAAGTGGGGATTTTGTTTACTTTGAAGACTATGAACCTAATGTCCTAAGTTGTCAATATAGTCACTTGGTTTGTGCAGCACGCATAAAGTTGATAGAGGTTCAATCAAAGAAGAAAATGAAAATTAACAAATGGACAATGTCAAAATCCGATCATGAATGGATAATTGAAGATGGCATTCCATTGGAATTTTTTTTATTGAACTACCCAAACATTTCTTCTCTTTGGATTCATGTTTTAGAACTTCTAGAACTCAATTAAAAATTGACTTGCCTGGTTATGTTATATGTGCAAGTGTTTTCACATGTATAAATTGTTTTGGTACATGCACACTAGTATCAACTGAAAGTAGCTTTTCTGTACATGCATTGATGAAAAATGTTGCATGTATTGGATATATATATGTTCTAGAATGCAATTAATTGTTCAAGTAGTTTTCTATGTGCATTGATGAAAAATGTTTCACGTACTGAATATATATGTTCTAGAACGAAATTAACTGGAAGTAGTTTTTCTATGTGCATTGATGAGAAATGTTGCACGTACTTTATATATACACAAAATAAATATGACTAGTTTGTCTCGTGGTTTTTTCTGGTAAAAAGTACCCACAATGTAAATAAATCATCCACAGTATAGTTTTATACAAATATTCCTTTTAGACAATAGACTCGGAGCACTTCTCTGACTTTTGATGGGATTTGACCCACATCTCTATTCCTGGTAGAAAATAGTACAAAATTTGTCTCTCCAATGGTTGGATATGTTCTAGCCAATTAACTAAAAGTAGCTTTTATATGTGCATTGATGAAAAATGTTGCACGTACTAGATATATATACATTATAGATCGCATTTTTAAAATTTTATGATTGTTTTTGACACATCTAACAAGACCTAGAATCTTATGATTGTTTATATATATATATATATATATATATATATATGTATGTATTGTACTTCAATTGTTTTAACATATATATTCAAACATGTGTAAAATCATTTCCACATGTACATATATTCATGTGATTTTTTTTTTTTTTGGAAAACGACAACTTGAATTTTAAAAACAAAACATAATATCATAATCACATGCCAAATGTAGTTCAGCCATCCAAAACTTGAGTTTTAAAAACTTTTTGATTATATCACAACATTACTTCACATGCCATGCCAATTTTAGTTCAATTATCCAATAAAAACATTTAACATTATATCACATGCCAAATGTAGGTCAACCATCCAAAACTTAAGTTTTAATTTAACAAAAAATTATAGATCACAACATTACTTCACATGCCAAATGTAGTTCAACCATCCAAAACTTAAGTTATAAAAACAAAACAAATTATAACACAACATTACCTCACATGCCAAATGTATTTGAAAATAAAAACATTAATATAGATCACAACAAATTACTTCACATGCCAAATGTAGTTCAACCATCCAAAACTTAAGTTTTAAAAACAAAACAAATTATAACACAACATTACTTCACATGCAAAATGTAGTTCAACCATCCAAAACTTAAGTTTAAAAAAAATAAAATTATAACAAAACATTACTTCACATGCCAAATGTAGTTCAACCATCCAAAACTTGAGTTTTTCAAAAGCAAAACATTAATATATATCACACCATTACTTCACATGCAAACTTTAGTTCAACCATCCAAAACTTAAGTTTTAAAAACATTATATATCACTTTCACATGTACCAAATGTAGTTCACATAAAATATGTTCAAAATTTGTTGATCTCACAAGTACCAAGTATCAAGTTATATATGACTGCATCTAGATAATATATAAAAAAGTAAATTTACGACTAGAAATCTATTGAAAATATAATTTTGCACGTGTGCATGTGCATCATACATCAAATAGTGCATGTGCATCATCCATAAAATACAGATGGATGTAGTGTCTTTCCCAACAAAGTCTCAATCCACGAGCTATCCTGCGAAGCACGGGGAGCCTATACATAATGTGTACAAACATTAAAATTTTATGTTTTAAAATTGAGTGAGACTATATATAACTTCATGTAAAAAAAATATTAAGAAAAATCATGTAATACCTCATGAGGTTCCCTCTCCATTTGTTGCTTGTCTGCTACAGCTACCCCCATGGGAACATCTCCAATAGTAAACTATATATATATATATATATATATATTAAACAATTTCAAATGAAAATGCATATATATAAACTTATTTTCAAAAATATTAAAAAAAAAGTTAGACAACTTGTTCAAATAGTTGAAATGGTGTGGATGTTCCTATATCCATCACTAGAGTCTGTGGAGAATAGAAATCCTCTATAGGTCAAAAATTTTAAAAGAATAAAATAACTCAAGATAAAGACCTAAATTTATAACAAAACTTTTAAACTTCAATTTATAAATTATAACTTAAAAAAATATATATTTAAGTGAAAAATTGAATACTTCTGCAGGTGGATTTGGCACATCTCCTAAGAGAGGCTCCAAAAGAAAATCTCGAAAAGCCTAAAATTCAAAAAAATTAAAATAACTCAAAATCTCTAGGTCTCATTTTATAATAAAACTTTTAAGATTCAATTTATAACTTATAACTTAAAAACATATATATATTTAAGTGAAAAATTGAATACTTGTGTTGTCGGATTTGGAACATATCCCAAGAGTGGTTCAGAAAGAAAATCTCCAAAAACCTAAAATTCAAAATATTTAAAATAACTCAAGATATAGATATATCTAATTTTTTAATGGAACTTTTTGAGGTGGAATATATAACTTAAAAACATAAATTTTAAAAGTGAAAAATAGTCCATACTTGTTGTTGTGGATCTGGCACATCTCTTAAGGAAGTAGAAAATACATCTCCCAAGGAAGAAGAAGGTACCGCCATGCCAAAAACATCAGACAGAATCGGAATTTGTTAAAGCATTTTATTATATATATGTATTGTACATGTGTGTACAATTATTTATTTTAAAAATATCACTTAAAAAATACTAACTTTTTCAACCATATCTTGATGGTGAGACCCATCTTGATTGTGTGAACCAAGGCTCCGAACATGATATTAACATTTTCATCATTCATCAAGCGTGATAACTGCAAATGGTGTTAACATATAATGATACATTTTTGTTACACAAACACGTCAACATGTTGGTGGACGTGGGCGAAGGCCACGGGGATGCATTGAGTCTCATACTTGATGCCTACCCTCATATCTGAGCCATCAACTTTGATCTTCCTCAAGTTATTGCTACTCCACCAACTCTCCCCAATATTTAAAAATATATTGAAAGAAGTGAAAAATATATTTCAATCTAGTTTTAAGATATGTAAAATCAATAATTTGGACGTTATAGAAACTTTTAAAATAAAAATATAATTTAAATTTAAATAGAAACTTTTATATTTCAAATAATTTTATTTTCACACATATCACTTTAAATTAATGAACTAAATACACTCCATTCATATATGTAAACAAGTAGTCATATACATACCACCATTCTTATTTTTATGTACCTATTAAAAAAAACATTTTGTAAAATGAATTTGTATACATTTTATTATTTTTCTTAACTTTATATTTTTCTATTTTTCAACCTAAAAATTTTCTGTGCATTCCAATAGGTTCAATCTTTTAGATTTTACACAAATTTGTAATAATATTAGAAGTATTGTAGAAATTTTCTGAATAATGATTAATTATCCACCGAGACTATCCTGACCACATATCAATTCAAATTCATATGCAACACATAATCTCTTCCACTCAGATCATCACACATGCGGAAATAAAACAAGCGATATCACATCAAATCATCATACACATTAAAACAATATGTATGGGGAAAGCTTATACCTGAAAACCCCGCAGCTATTGTGTATATTATAATGGAGAAAACATGTAACAAACTCAGTACAATACTCCTCACAAGTACTTAGTACTATCTCATGAAGTTACACACAAACTAGCTTGGTTTTGAACAAGTCACAGGTTCAAAACACATCCACTAATTGCCTGCCTCTATTGCACAATCATGGCCTGTCTAAATAGAGATCCAAGGTTCGAATCTCCTTGGCTTGACAGCGCAATCATCATGGGCAATTGCCTCCAAGTGTGGTGCAAATCTCATGCACAACTGATGTCACAACTGATAGTTGTACTCACCCTTTCATCTACCTCTTTCACTGGTCTCCACTGAACTATCCATGCACTGTAGTGAACTGATGTGTTCTTGAGTTGAATAATGAGTTACTAATTAATGAATTAAATAATATTTAATTCACTCCACTCATTAATAGTTGATTAGCTAGTTAAACTAATCTCAACTAGTTCAACTAAGTTAAACCAAACACAACTCCACCAACTGTCTCATCAACTCCACCAAACTTCTGCCACTGAAGTCCTAACTGAAGTCAACCATGCATGAGCTCACCAAACCCCTAGGAATAGCATAATTCATCTGTGAGATGCATGAGCCACTTCTATAGCTCGAACTGAAGTGATCCAAGAGAGTAAATTGAAGTTTAGAGTCCAAATATTATTAAGGGTAAATAATATTTGACTTCCCTATTTTTAGGATAGGCAGTCTAAAAATAGACTTCGACCTATAGGTCAAAAAAATAGAGGTCCATATATTTTTACCAACATGACCAATACTCCAAGAATAACATACTACAACCCCTGGACCATGCTCCATATGTCTAAAAATAGACATAGTCTAAAAATAGACTTTGCGCCAAAAATAGCCTGCGGGCCCACTTAGTGAAGGCGACTTCATTTCACTAAGCTCCATCATCTTGTTGCATTTTCAACACTCCCTCTCAACAAGATATGGATTATATGCAACCCCTATCCTACCTCTGTGGAATTCGAACTTGCTCCTGGTGAGCGCCTTCGTCAAGATGTCAGCATCCTGATCCTCCGTGGGAACATATGAAAGCATCATGATTCTCCGCTGAACACAATCTCTGATATGATGGTACCTGATGTCGATGTGTTTGGATATATCATGAAATATTGGATTAGCTGAGAGTTTAATGCAACTCTGGTTATCACAGTAAATCACTGTAGGCTCCAAATGCAACTCGAACAATCCAACGAGGATCTTCCTCATCCAAATAGCCTTGCATGCAGCCAAGATAGATGCCATGTACTCGGCCTCTGCTTAACTGAGTGCCACGGATCTCTACTTCCTGCTGTACCAGGAAACTGCTGTCGACCCAATGCTGAAAACTCCTCCAGATATGCTCTTCCAGTCCATTGGGCTCCCTGCCCAATCTGCATCAGTGAAGCCAGAAAGCTTCGCTCCATCCTCCTGTCTGTACCATAGACCATATCCCGATGTGCCACTAATATAACGCAATACATGCTTGCCTGCCTTCCAAAAGAGCTTGCTAGGATTAACCATAACTTGCGAATGCTGGTTAACAACGTAGCATATATCGGGTCGTGTATTGACCAGATACATAAGCGACCCCACCAACTGTCGATAGACAGTGGCATCCACTACCTCCGCTGAAGTAGCATCCTCCTTCCTCTAACCACCAGGAAGAGGAGTGTTAACAGGCTTGCAGCCATGCATGTTGAACCTCTCCAGAATCTCCCGGGCATACTTGCCCTGAGAAACAAACAGTCCTCCACTACGCTGCCAAATCTCCAATCCCAGGAAATAATGAAGGATGCCCCAGTCCTTCGTCTCAAACTCTCGTGCAAGATCCTCCTTGCAAGAAAGTATCAAGTGCTCATCGCCCGTAAAAATTAGATCATCTACATACAGTACGATGATCAACAGCTTCCCCTCCACCACAATCTGGTACAGGTTAGGATCCGCCTCACTCTTGGAGAATCCAAGCCCGGTGAAGTAGCTGTCTATGTGAGTGTACCAAGCACGAGGTGCTTGCTTTAGCCCGTATAGTGCTCTCTTGAGTCGGCACACATGCGACTCACTGCTGAAGATCTCAAAACCTTCAGGCTGCTCTATGTAAACCTCCTCCTTAATGACTCCGTTGAGGAACACAGTCTTCACATCCATCTGATGGATATGCCATCCCATCTGCGCTGAGAGAGTAAGGATCGTCCGTATGGAAGAGTACCTTGCGACAGGTGTAAAGGTCTCCTCATAATCGATCCCCTCGATCTGTGAGAAGCCACGGCCGACAAATCTTGCCTTGTACTTCTCCACACTCCCGTCAGCCGCCTGCTTCACTTTGTAGATCCATCGCGAACCCACCACTGATTTCCCCTCCAGTCTTGGGACAATCTCCCATGCACTGTTTCTGACGATCGAATCATATTCTTCGATCATGGCATCAACCCATGCGGGTTCCTCCACAGCTTCCTCAAAAGAGGATGGCTCTGTCATGACACATTGACTCACAAGAGCCATGTATCCAGTGTACCGATCCGGTGACTGCCTCTATCTGCGCTGTGCTGTAGGTGTTCCTACAACCTTCTCTGCATCTCAAGCCAGTTGCTCAACTTCTGTAGTGCGCATGCGCCCTCTGATGGTTGGCACTGCATGGGTGGTTTCTTCCACCTCCTGAAATTCCTCTTGTGGTTGATCCACATCCGGAAGCTCCTCCTTAGGAACTAACAGCTCCTCATCCGCATGCAAGTGTAGCTCCCTCTCAAGCGAACACTGCATGGCTTTCTCCTCTTGAAACTTGATATCTCGTCGCACAATAGTCTTGCGACTGTCTGAAAAATACACCCGATAGTTGTGAGGTGTATCAGTGTACCCCACAAATATTCCAACCTCAGCGGTTGGATCCAGCGTCCTTCTTGCATCCTTCGTCACATGCATGTAGACAGGAGAACCAAAAATCCGCAAATGGGAAATATCAAGCCTCTTGCCAGAATAAGCCTCCTCTGGTGCACTCATGCCAAGAACCTTGTGAGGACAACGGTTCTGCACATACACTGCTGTATTGCATGCCTCAGCCCACAAGTGAAGGGGTAGGCCCTGATCATGCAAAATCACCCGTGTAGCACCCATGATCATTTTGTTCTTCCGCTCAGCCACCCCGTTCTGCTGTTGGTTATGGGGTGCAATGAGCTCTCTTCGAATCCCTTCTGCGCTGCAGAACTCCTTGAATTCAGTCGAGATGAATTCACCACCATTGTCGCTCCTTAGAGCAATCACCTTCTTCCTCGACTCCTTCTCGACCAGTGCCTTAAACTCACAGAACTTCGCGAATGTATCGCTCTTCTTCTGCATGAAGAAGATCCAACACTTTAGAGAGAAATCATCAACAAAGATCACGTAATACTTGTGCTTTGCAGTCGAAGCAACTGAGAAAGGACCACACACATCTGTGTGAACTCTCTCAAGGATCATCGTGGCGCGACTATCCTTCTCGTGAAAGGTGGCTTTCACATACTTCCCCAAGGTACACCCCTTGCACTGATCTGATTGCGCAAGAGTGCCCTTAGGAAGCCCAGTAGAAATTTGCTGTAGGATCTTCAAAGCTCCATGGTGAAGGTGGCACAATCTCCTGTGCCACAGTTCGCCCTCATCATCCTGGCTCATGACTTCTCTCGCCTTGCATGCCATTGTTGCACAGCCATCTACTTGCAACTGATAAAGGTTCTTGGTTCGAACCCCTATCTTCCGGGTCTCTCCAGTAGTCTTACTATGCAGGAAGGCCTTTCCTTCGCTGAAGACCACATCATACCCATTATCTTCCAACATCGCCACAGAGATCAAGTTCTTCTTCAATCCAGGTACATGCATGACATCCTTCAACACGAATGGTTTACCAGAATCCCTCTGAAAGGATATGGTACCGATACCAGTCACACTGTATCTACCATCATCGCCCATCTCGATGTGCACACCCAGATCTTTTTCCTCCAGATTTGAGAACAAATCCCGATCTCCCGTCATATGAAATGACGCACCTCTGTCCAAGAACCACACCGATCCCATCACACTTGAAACCAAGCATGCGATCAATGAAAAGTCAAGATCGAACTGTGAAGCCAAATCTTCTCCATCTGCAGATCATCCCGCTTGCTTGTTTTTCTTTTTCTTCAGACAATTGGTAGCATAATGTCCGTGATCATGGCAGTGAAAACACTTCACTTTCGCCATATCCTGCTTCTTGCCCTTTGCACCAGAATGAGAATTTTTGTTACCCTTCCCCTTCTTTGCTTTGGCAGCTAAAGCGCAATTTTCTTCATCAGCTCCCTTTGATGAAGATCCGTCCCTGGTAGTCCTCCTTATCTCCTCCTGCATGAGATCCGCCCAAAGGCGCTCCCATCCCAACAACTTCTCCCGACCATTGACACTATCTTGATATGAATGCCAAGCCTTAGGAAGACCAAGGAAAGCCAGGTCCACCATGTCCTCATCCTCGACAGTCACCCCCACACTTCCCAGCTCATCTCTGCATTGAGTGAACTTCGTGAGGTATTTGGCGATACTGTCGCCTTTCTCCATCTTGATGTTTCTGAGCTTATATTTGAGCGCCAGCTTCCTTTGGTCGCTCTTACTCTGGAATAAATCCGTCAAAGCTTTCCACATTAAATATGGAGAAGCCTTTCCATCCAAGCTGGATACAATATGATCCTTGACGCCCTCCAACAGGATCCTTCGACATTTCGCCATCTTCTTTTGCCAAGCTTCGACTTCAGCAGGATCAGTGGGATTTTGGACATCCGTATCTATGAACTCCTTGAGTCCATTATCTTCTAATACTACCTCCATGCAATCCTTCCATGCAACATAATTCGAACTGCCTTCAAGAGCATATTCGAGTCGCAAACCGTTGAAAGACATTTTCAACTCCGGCACCAAGAAAACAAAACTGTTGCAAAATTCGAATTCCAACCTAAAGCTCAACCACCCTGATCCGTGAGAACAAATTATTTCTAGCACAAGAGATCAACCCAGGGCAGTATTTATCGGATATATCACCTTTTCAAAGGAAAGGATGGATCCAAAGAGGCTACCTGCCCGCATGCGTACTCGTCTACCGAAATAAGTTTGTAATCACCGGTGATGATCAATCTCTGCTTCAATAGCTCCGATACCATGTAGAAATTTGCTGAATAATGATTAATTATCCACCGAGACTATCCTGATCACATATCAATTCGAATTCATATGTAACACATAATCTCTTCCACTCAGATCATCACACATGCGGAAATAAAACAAGCGATAGCACATCAAATCATCATACACATTAACACAGTATGTATGGGGAAAGCTTATAGCCGAAAACCCCGCAGCTATTGTGTATATTATAATGGAGAAAACATGTAACAAACTCAGTACAATACTCCTCACAAGTACTCAGTACTATCTCATGAAGTTACACACAAACTAGCTTGGTTTTGAACAAGTCACGAGTTCAAAACACATCCACTAATTGCCTGCCTCTATTGCGCAATCATGGCCTGTCTAAATAGAGATCCAAGGTTCGAATCTCCTTGGCTTGACAGTGCAATCATCATGGGCAATTGCCTCCAAGTGTGGTGCAAATCTCATGCACAACTGATGTCACAACTGACAGCTGTACTCACCCTTTCATCTACCTCTTCCACTGGCCTCCACTGAACTATCCATGCACTGTAGTGAACTGATGTGTTCTTGAGTTGAATAATGAGTTACTAATTAATAAATTAAATAATATTTAATTCACTCCACTCATTACTAGTTTATTATCTAGTTAAACTAATCTCAACTAGTTCAACTAAGTTAAACCGAACACAACTCCCCCAACTGTCTCATCAACTCCACCAAACTTCTGCCACTGAAGTCCTAACTGAAGTCAACCATGCATGAGCTCACCAAACCCCTAGGAATAGCGTAATTCCTTTGTTAGATGCATGAGCCACTTCTGTAGCTTGAACTGAAGTGCTCCAAGAGAGTAAACTGAAGTTTAGAGTCCAAATATTATTAAGGGTAAATAATATTTGACTTCCCTATTTTTAGGATAGGCAGTCTAAAAATAGACTTCGACCTATAGGTCAAAAAAATAGAGGTCCATATATTTTTACCAACATGACCAATACTCCAAGAATAACATACTACAACCCCTGGACCATGCTCCATATGTCTAAAAATAGAGATAGTCTAAAAATAGACTTTGCACCAGAATTTGCCTGCGGGCCCACTTAGTGAAGGCGACTTCATTTCAATAAGCTCCATCATCTTGCTGCATTTTCAACAAGTATTATAAATAAACTTTCCTATTTTCAATTTTATAAATAAAGAAGATTAAAGAAACTAGGTTTTTCTGATGTCAGGAAAGATTAATTTCAAAATCATAAGATAGAACGAACTAGGAATTTTGCAGTTAAGTTTGTCTTTCTTGAATTTATCTGCTGATTCACTTAACTAAATCAATAAACATGATGATTGTATTCAAGAAATCTAAACAAAGGTGAATTTTTGTATTCTAGAAATCTATACAACGGTGATTTTTTTTTAAACTACAGTGAATGGAGCCATACATACTGCTTAGAAGTTTGTAATGGAGCTCAGAGCATAATTAGGTACGAAGTCCTATTTAGACAATATTTCATATAATAATATTATTAACAAATAAGATTACATAAAGAAAAAAGGTGTACTATTAAATTATCATTTAGTATGATATGATATTTATTATATATATGTTTTTAATTTATATTATTATAATTATATATTTTAATAGTAAATATTATATATAATTTTATTTTATTTTTAAATCTTTCAAAATATATTATCCAATATTAATAAAGTTAGACATAATAATAACAATATATTAAAATATCATATTATCTTTTAACTAGATCGTAATAATAATCAAATTTATTTAAAACCATCTCAAATTCAATAAAAAAATAATTAACAAAATAATTTGCATAAATTTTTAAATTTTAAGGTTTTTAATGTAAGTATGAAAAATAAGTTCAAATTGTTTTTTTTAATAATATAATCTTTTAACACATTCTATACTAAAATATAAATATTTTAAGATAAAGTTTAAGATTATATTAAAATAATTATATTATTTAATTATGCATTATATATATATATATATATATATATATATATATATGTGTGTGTGGGGTATGATGTAGAATGTTTATTGATATTTACGTCTGGTTAAATCTTAAAAACTGGTTATTAGAAATTTTTTAACATTTAATTTTATGTTTAGAAGTGTTTTAATATGACTATAATTGTCAAGGTGAAAAAGGTTGGTAGTGTGATCAATATTTTAAAAACTAAATGGAATATAAGAATAAGATATGAAATATAAGAGAAGTTTTTTTTTCATTTCGAGTCTAGATAAG
Source organism: Pinus albicaulis (assembly GCA_034641835.2). Lineage (NCBI taxonomy): Eukaryota > Viridiplantae > Streptophyta > Pinopsida > Pinales > Pinaceae > Pinus > Pinus albicaulis. The sequence goes on from CM076571.1 coordinate 554,073,511, forward strand.
TAAGTCTTTTTAATTTTATTTTCAAGATTGGAGTTCATCACCTCCTTATAATATCAAAATTTTATTTATCTCTTTAACCTTTTATCACCCCAACATTTCTCCTAAAATTTTTAAGCAATAATAAAATTATATATTTCTTTATACTCCAGTGATTTAATTGTCAATACTAACTATAATTGTCAAATTATTATTTAAAACAAAGATATATATAATCATACATATGAATACATAACATATCAATGCATAAGCTTGCAAATAATTTTATAGACTCATATTACAAGTTCTTAATTTATGAAATATGAATGCTTATGTTGACTTTTATGTAAATAATATGAGTAGGACATGTATATCTAAAACTAAATACATAATAATAAAGGAGTTGTCTTTAGTGCGACTTTTTGGAGTTTCAGGTGCCAGAATCTGGTGAAACATATTGAGGTAAAATCTTGATTCTGTTATTTAAATTGATTTTTTGAATGTATATATGGATTCAATACCCTTAAAAACCCCTAGGACACTTAGATTGTTCAAGGTTACCCATCAAATTTTTTCAAGTGCAAACATTTTTAGAGTGCAAAATACAATGTGTTATTTCTCATAGTTTAAATTGTGTTTTTGAATGTTAAATAGAGTATAAAAAATTTAACCATAAAAACTTAATATTTTTCTATATATAAATATATATATGAAGTTGATACCCACATAAATTAGTTAACATGGGTATTCAAATAGTTTATTTAAATTTATTGTTGAAATATTTTTGAAAAGCTTAAAATTTAAACATCTTATTCACACATTTTTTTTACTTACAATTACTTTACAACATATTCATTTTTTTTTTAAAATTATAGCCCACATTATTTTTCTATTTAGAACATAATGTTTAATTGTTATTTTTATTTGTGCTATTTAGAACATAATGTTTAATTTTTATTTTTATTTTAAAGAGGCATAAACTTACACATCAGGCTCATTCTGCCTTCAATAATAATACATGGGTAAATGTGTAAATATTTGAGTTACTTTGTCGAGTTACTTAAAATATCTCACGTAAGGAATTATTGAGCCCATGTGCTCAGTTTTAAAAGCCATAGACCATCTATGTTGGGACAAAGTTGTTTAGGGTTGGACCTAGTAAGTTCACCTCATAGAAATTGTTTTGGATGTGAAGATGGTTTGGGGGGAGTTTCAGTATGATGTAGTGATTCTCACTGGTTGGGAGGAACATTTGGAGCCGTGTAATTATGTGGCAAAAAACATAATTGATACTTGTTTCAAATGTGTGATTCTTTCTATGTAAAGGAGTTTGTTCCTATTCTCTATGAGTTGTTTAGATCTAGTTGTTTCCTAGATTGGTGTGTGGCTGAGATATTCTCTCAACCAAGTGATTATGTGTCTAATATTGTCTACGTATCTTGAGGCAACACTACATGTATTTATATGTAACATTATTTGATTAATTAATGTAGTGATCAATTTTTAAATTGGCATCAGAAGCCAGAAAGGGCCTAGGCCTTGCCCCTTCTAGGCAGAGGTAAATAGATAGTTTGGTGAATGTTTCTTTTTTCATATTGTTCAATATACTATAAAATTTGGGTGAATTATTTTTAGAAAAAACTGAAATTTGCCAATATTTTTTATGGAAAAATTATAAAAAATTAGCCCATCTGTAAATATTAGCTGCTAAAATTTGGCAATATCTAAAATTATATGTGGCCCCATTAGCCCCTAGAATTTGACAATATCTAAAATTATACATGGCCCCATCTTTCCGTGTAGTAAACCATATGTGCGACCCTTCTTCATGTATGACACATGCTGGTCCTGGTAGCAGATTCGGTTTGAGGTGCGGAAGCGACATTAGCGATGAAGGTTCAAGGATAGAACAGAAGCCAACAACAACAGCCAAGGTACAAATAAAAACTGTGTCGTTGGGATTTCCAACTCTAGTGTTTCTTCATTTCGCACCTTCCGACATATTTAGAAGGTGGTCCTCGAATCCAATAAATATGGATTTAATAGGGTGCTGATTTTAAATTTATCCTGGGTATGCCAGCCGCCCTCACAAGTGGAAAAAGGTTCTAAAGAGATTGAAATCGTACCTCTATATCTAGATCGGAAATATCTCGTGAAAATTGTTTCTTAAGAAGTGGAAACTAAAATTGAAGAATCAGGTCCGTCCGAATCAACTCGTCACCCTCTTACTACCGCTTGGGGGATTTCATGTTCTATTTCACTCTCTACTAGTCACCACAGTGTTGAAATGTTAATTTCAACTGCCCTGCACTACAACCGCTTTCTATTTTCGTTTTGATGAATTCTGTCAAAAGCCGCTTGCTAATTTTGCTGAATAGTCAATTCGAAAACCCTTACAGTCCTTTGATTTCGAAAATAGAGTTTTGTTTTGGTATGCCGAAAAATTTTGTTTCAACGTTTAATTTGGGCCACAAACGCACCGGTCTCACCGCCAGCTCACAAGCCACGTGGACCAATCACGCTTTATCACGCATGTTTGATGCTGATATTAGCATCCTCAATTTCAGACTTGAAACCATTTTATAAACTGCAACCTAAAGTTTTCGCGTTACAAATATGCCTGACGTCAGCATCAGCTTTTGTTACGTGAAATTTTTATGAATTTTGGTTTATATTTTGGTTGAACTCTGCAGGCCCCAGCTCTCGACCAATAGGGTGGCGTTCACGCGAAGTTTTTCCCCGCACGCCGCGAAAGTGTGACGCGAATCACTCCAACCGTCCGAATTTTAAGTCCCGGAAGGTTTTGTGTTATGGTTTGTTAATTTTTTATGTTATAATGTTTATGGCACAATGAAACTTTGTTATAAAACATTTGGTTATATATATATATATATATATATATATATATATATATATATATATATATATATATATATTAAAACATATGCGCTATTGTTATATGGGCCCCGTAGGCCTATACGTAGGTTTAGTTTTTTATTCCTTTTAGTTGTATGTTTTGTTATTACATGAGTTGTGCCACATATATGAAAAAGAGTCCGAGAGCTAATATAATATACACAATGGTGTATTATTAAAAACAGAGTGAGCTCGAAGGCTAAGATAAACAACAGTTGTTTTTGAAAAAAACAGTGAGTGTGTATTTTGTAAAAGAGAGACAGAGAGTTTTGTGCACTTCATTCTGAAGCAGTGAAGGTGTGATCCCTTTGTTGGAGGAAGTTTTTTTTTGTAATAGTTTTTTAGTTAATGAAATAGAATCATAGTTTGTGAATCTCTGTCTATCAGTGAAGATTTTTTTTTTAATTTTCTGTGTTTGAAGGAGAGTATTATTCTCTCAGTTCTTGTTCTGGAATTATCATAAATTCCAACATGGTATCGAAGCTAGTCCAGGCTCTTTGAAGGTGTCAAAGAAGCTGAAGGAAGGATTTTTTGTTGCAGCAGTTTCTCCAGCAGTGTGAAGGCTCAGCTAAATCCAAGGTATTTCTCAAAACAAAGTGTGTGTTACTGTTTGAAGATAGTTAGTTTATTTAAAAATCACAGTCAAGATTTAAAACATAGTTCAGAGTGCTAGGCATGGCAGGAGCCAACACAAGCATGAGTATTGGAAATAATCAGCTCCCAGATTTCAATGGGAAGAACTATGATTATTGGGAAATAACCATGAGAGCCCTGTTTGCCTCTCAAGACTTATGGGAGCTTGTTGAAGATGGTTTTGAAGAACGAGTAGATAAAAATGAGTTTAATGCCTTGACACAGACAGAAAAGGATTTGTTGAAAAGTAATAGGAAGAAGGACTCAAAAGCCCTCTTCTATCTCTGTCAAGTAGTACATGAGAGTGTGTTCCAATGATAGCACTAGCTAAGAAATCCAAAGATGCATGGGATACTCTCAAGACAGCCTATCAAGGTATGGAGAATGTGAAGACAACAAAGCTACAATTGCTAAGGAGAGATTTTGAGACTCTTTGCATGAAAGAGTCTGATAACATAGACTAATTCCTCACACATGTGATTGGGATGGTCACACAGATAAGGTCTCATGGAGAGATACTTGAAGAAAGAAGGATAGTGGAGAAATTTTTGAGGAGCTTACCCTCAAGGTTTGATGTTATAGTCACAACCATAGAAGAGACAAATGATCTCTCAAACGTGTCAGTTGATGAGCTTCATGCATCACTGATGACACATGAACAGAGATTGGGTAGAAATGAAAACTTATCTTTGGAGCATGCCTTCAAGACCCAAATTTCCTTTGGAAGAGGAAGAGGTCAAGGCAGAGGAAACAACAGAGGGAGAGCTAGAGGCAGAAGCCAAAATAGAGGAGGAAAAAACAACCCTGCAAATACTTAAGGAAGGGGCAGCAATCAAAATTAGAACCAAGGGCAAAGCAGCAACCAGCAAGGTGGACAAAAACATGCTCATGGACAAAGGTATAACAAATCCAATGTCCAGTGTCATTATTGTAAAAAATATGGGCATTATGCAAATGAATGTAGGAAGAAGCAGAATGACATGGGTAATAGACCCAGTGCCAATTTCACTAGAGAAAATATCAGCCAAGATAAATTGTTCTTAGCATGTAACATGGCTAAGGAAAAGAGTGAAGATTTATGCTTTCTAGATTCATGATGTAGCAACCATATGACAGAAAACATTGGTATGTTTTCTATGTCAGATGAAAATGTGAAGTCTCAAGTCACATTGGGAATAGACAGTAAGGTTTCTGTCACAGGAAAATGCATAGTAAATTTCTTGACAAATAAAGAAGAAAAGAAGAGCATATCTTATGTATATTATGTATCATGTATGAAATGTAATTTTTTAAGCATTGGGCAGCTCATTCAAAAGGGCTACAATGTTTTCTTTGAAGATGATGTATGCACCATCATGGATAAACCACCAAGCAAACAATGTATCGCTGAAATAAGGATGACAAGGAACAGAATTTTCCCTCTGAGGATGAGGGCAGATTTGATGAATGGAGAAGAAATGGCAGCAGTGACACAAGAGACTTTTCAAAGACAAGCAAAAGATGAGAATTGGTTATGGCATTTGAGATTTTGACATTTCAACTTTGGAGGTCTTAATTTGTTACATAGGAAAGGAATGGTAAGAGGATTACCATTGATTGAGAAACCAGATAGCCTATGTGAAGGTTGTATCTTGGGTAAACAACACAGAAAAATTTTTCCATCAGGAAAAAGCATAAGGGCAAAGGCACCCTTAGAAATTGTCCATTCAGATTTGTGTAGACCAATGCAAACACCATCACTTTCAAGCAGCCATTATATGCTTACTTTTATTGATGATTTCACAAGGAAAACTTGGGTTTATTTCTTAAAATATAAAAGTGAAGTGTTTAAAAATTTCTGCAATTTTAAAGCACTTTTTGAGAACCAAAGTGGGCAGCATATCAAGGTCTTAAGGACTGATAGAGGAGGTGAGTATATCTATAATGAATTTCTGAGTTTTTGCAGAGAAAATGGCATACGCAAGAAATTTACAGCAAGGTATACATCGCAACAAAATGGAGTTGTTGAAAAGAAGAATAGAACACTCATGGATATGGTAAGGAGTATGTTGAAGGCAAAACATTTACCAAATGATTATTGGGATGAAGCTGTACATTGTGAAGCATATGTACTAAATAGATGCCCAATAAAATTAATGATGAATAGAGTTTCAGAAGAAGCATGGAGTGGGATAAAACAAGGTGTCACCCACATGAAAGTTTTTGGTTCTGTGGCTTATGCACACATTCCATATCAGCTAAGGAAGAAGTTGGACATCAAGGGAGAGAAGTGTATTTTTATTGGATACAGTGAGGAATACAAAGCTTACAGGTTGTATAACCCATCCAACAAGAAATTTATTGTGAGCAGAGATGTTCAGTTTATTGAAGAAGAAGTCTGGGATGGAAGCATTGAGAAAACATTCAAAGTAAAGAGTTGTTTGTCTTATGATGAAAACGAGGATGATATGGCTGAAATACATCCAACATTAGCACCACTACCTCCACCAACACAAGGACAACAATCGACACCACAAGCTGGAGTAAGAACACTCTTGAGAAGTAATGAGAGTGCTTCTCCAAGCACACCACAAGGAGCAGATTTGAGTGCTTCTTCAAGCACATGTACACCAAATGAAAGAGGAATAAGATTCAGAAATTTGAATGATATTTATGAGTAAGAGACAACAAATGAAGATATGAACTCTTTATTTTCTTTATATTGTCATGTTGATGATCCTATTCATTTTGAAGAAGCTATAAAACATAGAAAATGGATAGATGTTATGGATGAAGAAATTAATGCCATAGAGAGAAATAAGACATGAGATTTGGTTGAACTCCCAAAAGGTAAGGAAGTCATTAGAGTGAAATGGATCTACAAGACCAAAAGCAATGATGAAGGTAAGATTGAAAGACACAAAGCCAGACTTGTTGTCAGAGGATACAAGCAGCAACATGGAAGAGACTATGAGGAAACATTTGCACCGGTTGCAAGAATGGAAACAGTGAGAGCAATGTTGTCTATAGCAGCACAACACAAATGGAAGGTTCATCAAATGAATGTAAAATCAACATTCCTAAATGGAGTATTGATGGAAGAAGTTTATGTTGAACAACCTCTAGGCTATGAGAACAAGGGCCAAGAACATAAAGTTTGCAGATTGAAAAAAACTTTTTATGGGCTGAAACAAGCACCAAGAGCATGGCACATTAGGATAGATTCCTATCTACTGGAAAATGGGTTTGAAAAGTGTGAAGAGAATCCACATTATACATCAAGGAGAAATATGGTAAGATGTTGATTATTGTTTGATATGTTGATGATGTGATCTCCACAGGTAATGATGATTACCTCATTAAAAATTTTAAAAAGGTCATGAAAGATGAATTTGAGATGATTGATATGGGCTTGCTGAAATACTTTTTAGGAATAAAAGTAGAGAAAAATGAAAATAAGATTTTTATTTCTCAAGCTAAATATGTAAATGAAGTTTTGTAACGATTTAACATGCAGGATTACAAGGCAGCAATTACACCCATAGTAATGCGATTGAAACTCAGCAAAGAGGACACTAGCAAGGATTTTGATCCTAGTTTGTACAAGAGCATAGTTGGCAGCCTCATGTATTTGACTGCAACTAGGCCTGATATTATGCATGTTGTTAGTTTAATTTCCAGATTCATGGAGAGGCCAAAAGAAGCACATTAGCAGGCAGCAAAAAGAATTCTGAGGTATGTGAAAGGAGTTAAAAGGTATGGTATTTTTTATACTACTTCAGAAAATTTTGAGTTGATTGGATACACTGACACTGATTGGGCTGGAAGTGTAGATGACTGGAAAAGTACATCTGGTTATGTTTTTCATATGGTTTTAGGAGCTATTTCATGGGCTTCTAAAAAGCAGCCTCTTGTAGCATTGTCTATAGCATAGGCAGAGTATGTGGCAGCTACAGCAGCAACATGTCAAGCAGTGTGGATGAGAAGAATGTTGAGGAGTTTATGTCAAGAACAGTTAAAAGGCACAGTGATTTATTGTGGCAATAGCTTAGCCATAGCATTGTCAAATAATTTTTTGTTTCACAAAAGAACAAAGCACATAGATGCTAAGTTTCACTACATCAAAGAGCTAGTGAACAATGGAGAAATTATTTTAAAACATTTCATGACTCAGGAGCAATTTGCAGATATACTGAAAAAGCCATTGGGGCAGAAAAGCTTTGAATATTTGAGGAAATGCATGGGTATAACAGATAACCCAGCAGTTTAACTTAAAGGGGAGTGTTGAAATGTTAATTTCAACTGCCCTGCACTATAACCGCTTGCTATTTTTGTTTTGATGAATTCTGTCAAAAGCCGCTTGCTAATTTTTCTCAACAGTCAATTCAAAAACCCTTACAATCCTTTGATTTCAAAAACAGAGTTTTTTTTTGGTACGCGGGAAAAGTTTGTTTCAAAGTTTGATTTGGGCCATGACACCATCGGTCCCACTGCCAGCTCACAAGTGATGTGGACCAATCGCGCTTTATCGCGCAGGTTTGGTGCCGACGCCAGCATCCTCAATTTCGGACCCGAAATCGTTTTATAAACTGCAACCTAAAGTTATCGCGTTACAAATACGCCTGACGTCAGCATCAGCTTTTGTTATGTGAACTTTTTATGAATTTTGGTTGGAATCCGCGGGCCCCAGCGCTCAACCAATTGGGTGGCGTTTCCGCGGAGTTTTTCCATGGTGATGTCATGGCAAAGTGTGACGCAAATTTTCCAATGCAATTAAGCTTAATTCATTTTGAAGTCCGGGCGAAGGTTTTGTGTTATGGTTTGTTAATGTTTTATGTTATAATTTTTATGGCCCAATGAAACTTTGCTATAAAACATTTGGTTATATATATGTGTGTGTGTGTGTTTTAATATATATTAAAACATATTTATATGGGCTCCGCAAGCCTACACGTAGGTTTAGTTTTTTATTATTTTTAGTTGTATGTTTTGTTATTACATGAGTTGTGCCACATATATGAAAAAGAGCCCAAGAGCTAATATAATATACACAACAGTGTATTGTTAAAAATAGAGAGTGAGCCTGAAGGATAAAATAGACACGGTTTTTTTTGAAAAACACAGTGAGTGTGTATTTTGCAAAAGAGAGGCAAAGTTGTGTGCACTGCATTTTGAAGCAGTCAAGGCGTGACCCCTTTATTAAAGGAATTTTTTTTTTTAATAATTTTTCAGTTAATGAAATAAAATCACAGTTCGTGAATCTATGTTTATCAGTGAAGAATATTTTTTTAATTCTCTATGTTTGAAGGAGAATATTATTCTCTCAATTCTTATTTTGAAATTATCATAAATTCCAACACACAGAGTGTTTAACCCGTTCCATAGATGAACATTGGTGACATATTTTATGAATTATGGTCCTTACAAACAGCTCCTCGACGTCCTGTGAATTCTGCATGTCAGCCAAATCACTGAGCCATGGCGAAAAAAGTGAACTTTATTTATAGTTGGTCAACTATCAATCGATCGCTATAATCTATGAGTGACAAAATAAACCAAGCCTTTTCTTTACGTGAGATCGTGTGAATTGTTCTGCCCAAAAATATTTTATTTAATTAGTGACCAAATCAGTTTAACATTGTTCTCCCGAGGAATATATTTTTGACATTAATAAACTGTGGTGAATTTGGAGTTAGAGGATGTGACACCTACTTTGAAATGAAATCAAGTCGTGGTTTTCTGCGCGAGTAAATATTCAGTGGATAGAGTGTTTAGTTTTTCTTATATAAAGTAGCTACAGCATATGTAGATACAGTGTTTAATTTTTCTTATATAAACTAGCTACAACATATCTAAAAAAGTGAAAATATTATATATATTTGAGCACAACTTGAAATAACATTGCATTTTATGTTAGAAATGTTAAAAAAAGTCGATTTCAACCTGTCGCTCTTAATTTGTGTGGCCAAGGTGAAAATATAATGTATAACTAAGCAGAACTTGAAATAACATTACATTTTATATTATAAATGTTCAAAAGTCAATTTCAAGCTGTCGCTCCTAATTTGTGTGGCCAAGGTGAAAATATAATGTATAATTGAGCCCCACTTGAAATAACATCGCATATTATATCATAAATTTTCAAAAGTCAATTTGCACTGTTAACTTGTTGGAAATTTGAAAATTCCAAAACAATAAAAGTCCCTCTCTTTAACACAGAGAAATATTTAAAATTTGCAGACACAGTGACAGATTTTTCTCATAAAAAAAATTCTATTAAAAAAAACTTGTTACAATGCTTCCTCACTGCAGAGGAATTACAACTGTTGCTGGACTGCTTCTAAGCACAGTTCCAAAAACAAAAAAAACTTTCTCTATCTCTTTAAAAAAAAACTCTGCTGTGAATTTCCAATTCACTGTCTCTGTCTATTAAAAATAAACAGCTCTCTGTTTTACAAAAAATATACTTTGCTGTGTATATTTTTAATTCTGCACTCTCTCTGTCTTTTAAAAAAAAAAACAATGCACTGTTGTGCGTATATAAAAAATAGAAGTGCTCTGTTCTATATCTTAGCAACAACAAAAAAAAATCTGTTCTATTACATATAAACAAAATATCTAAATTTCATTAATGTCATTCATTGACTTTGCAATCACCGCTTAAAAAAAATTTATGGTGCCATAAATTCTGTCAGCACCGATAGAAAAATTTATGGCAAATTTCAATCGTGGCAGAATTGTGAATTTCCCGTGGTGGTGGAGGAACGGTGGCGTGCTCGCGGTGAGTGGGCAGAGCCACCACAAAGTGGTGTTTACGGTGGGTACATGTTTGCCCGTACACCTCAAATGGGTGACCCCCCGCAATTCACCGTGACCGTTGATCTCCCGGTCAACCCAGATCTGCGGGTCAACTACGGGGGGTACAATGCAGTTAACCGTCGCGCTGGTTGACCCCCCGCACACGGTCGATTGCTGCCAACCTGCTCGGTGTTTATCTCCTGCGCCGATCCAACCTGTTCAACGTGCTCCGCTTGCAACTGATCGGCAGATGAAATTAACTTCCAACACTCCCCCTTAATTTCAGCTGCTGGGTTTTCCTGCATACCCATGCATTTTCTGAAATATTCAAAGCTTTTCTGCGCAAGTGGCTTTGTGAGGATATCAACAAATTGATCCTCCGTTCTGCAATGTTGCAAAACTATCTCACCATTGTTAACCAATTCACGTATGAAGTGAAACTTGGTGTCAATGTGTTTAGTCCTCTTATGAAAAACATAATTTTTAGACAATGCAATAGCTGAACTATTGTCACAAAATATCACTGTCCCTTTTACCTGTTCTTGACATAAGCTTCTCAACATTTTCCGCATCCAAACTGCTTGACACGCTGCTGCTGTAGCTGCCACATATTCTGCTTCTGCTGTAGACAACGCTACAATGGGTTGTTTCTTAGAAGCCCATGAAATAGCTCCTGAACCCATGTGAAAAACATAACCGGAAGTGCTCTTCCGATCATCTACACTTCCAGCCCAATCACTGTCCATGTATCCAACTAAATCTGAATTTTCTGAAGTAGTATAAAAAATACCAAACCTCTTAGTACCTTTAACATACCTCAAAATTCTTTTTGCTGCTTGCCAATGTGCATCCTTTGGCTTTTCCATGAACCTGGAAATCAAACTAACAGCATGCATTATATCCGGCCTAGTTGCAGTCAAATACATAAGGCTGCCAACTATGCTCTTGTATAAACTAGGATCAAAATCCTTGCTGCTGTCCTCTCTGCTGAGTTTTAATCCCATCACTGTGGGAGTGATTGCTGCTTTGCATTCCTGCATGTTAAATCTTTCAAGTACCTCATTAACATACTTTTCCTGTGAGATAAAAATCTCATTTTCATCTTGTTCTACTTCTATTCCCAAGAAGTATCTCAACAAACCCATATCAGTCATTTCAAATTCTTCTTTCATGACTGTTTTAAAATGTTCAATAAGGCAATCATCATTACCTGTAAAAATAACATCATCAACATATAAGACCACAATCAAGATTTTACCATCTTGTTCTTTGATGTAGAGGGTGGGTTCTCCCTCACATTTCTCAAAACCATTCTCTAGTAGATAAGAGTCTATCCTACTGTACCTCGCTCTTGCCGCTTGCTTCAGCCCATAAAGAGCTTTCTTCAACTTGCATACCTTGTGCTCTTGGCCTTTCTTTTCATAGCCGAGAGGTTGATCAATATAAACCTCTTCCATTAACACTCCATTCAGAAATGCTGACTTCACGTCCATTTGGTAAACTTTCCATTTGTTTTGTGCTGCTATGGACAACACTGCTCTCACGGTTTCCATTCTTGCAACCGGTGCGAAAGTTTCCTCATAATCAATGCCATGCTTCTGCTTATACCCTTTGACAACAAGCCTTGTCTTGTGTCTCTCTATCTTGCCTTCAGCATTACTCTTGGTCTTGTAGACCCATTTAACACCTATGACATCTTTACCTTTTGGGAGTTCAACCAAATCCCAAGTTTTGTTCCTCTCTATGGCATTAATTTCCTCATCCATAGCTTCTATCCATTTCTCATCCTTGATGGCTTCCTCGAAATGAACAGGATCATCAACATGACAATATAAAGCAAACAAAGAATTGATACCTTCATTAGCTATATCTTGTTCATAAATATCTTTCAAACTTCTGAATTTCTTACCTCTTTCAGTAGGTGTACAAGTACTTGAAGAAGCACTTGAATTTCCTCCTTGTGGTGTGCTTGGAGAAGCACTTTCATTTCTCCTCAAAGGTGTACTTTGCTGCCCTTGTATTGGTGCTGCTGTTTGGGGATGTATTTCAGCCAACTCATCATCATTTTCATCATGAGATAAACAGTGTTTAACATACACTGTTTTCTCTATGATTCCATCCCAAGCTTCCTCTTCAATGAACTGAACGTCCCTGCTCACAATGAACTTCTTGGTAGATGGGTTATATAACCTGTATGCCTTGGATTCCTCACTGTATCCAATGAAAATACATTTCTCCCCCTTGTTGTCCAACTTCTTTCTTAGCTGATCCGGAATGTGTGCATAAGCCACACATCCAAAAACCTTCATATGTGTGACACCTTGCTTTGTGCCACTCCATGCCTCTTCCGGCACTTTGTTCATCACTGCTTTTGTAGGGCACCTATTCAAAATGTATGCTGCACAATGTACAGCTTCAACCCAATAATCATTAGGCAAATGCTTTGCCTTTAACATACTCCTCACCATGTCCATTATGGTTCTATTCTTCCTTTCGGCTACTCCATTTTGCTGCGGAGTATATCTAGTTGTAAACTGCTTTTGAATACCATTTTCTCTACAAAAACGTAGGAAATCTTTAGAGATATACTCACCTCCTCTATCAGTCCTTAAGACTTTGATATGCAGCCCACTTTGTTTCTCAACAAGTGCTTTGAAATTGCAAAATTTTTCAAACACTTCACTTTTATTTTTCAAAAAGTAAACCCAAGTTTTTCTTGTAAAATCATCTATGAATGTTAAGACATAGTGGCTGCTTGCAAGTGATGGAGTTTGCATCGGTCCACACACATCCGAGTGGACAATCTCTAAGGGTGCTTTTGCCCTTATGCTTTTCCCGGAAGGAAAACTTTCTCTGTGTTGTTTCCCAAGAATACAACCTTCACAAAGTCTGTCTGGTTTCTCTATCAATGGTAAACCACTTACCATTCCTTTTATGTTCAACAAGTTAAGACCTCCAAAGTTGAGATGACCAAACCTCAAGTGCCATAACCAATTATCATCCTTTGGTTCGCTTTGGTAAGTCTCCTGTGCAATTGCTGCTTTATCTTCACCATTTTTCAAGTCTGCTCTCATTCTGAGAGGGAACATCCTGTTCCTTGTCATCTTTACTTCAGCAATACATAGTTTGCTGGGTGGTTTATCCATGATGGTACAAACATCATTATCAAAGAACACATTATACCCCTTATGGACAAGCTGTCCAATACTTAAGAGGTTGCACTTCATTCCTGGAACATAATAAACATCTGCTATGGATTTCTTTGCACCTAATCTTGTTAAAACATTTACATCTCCTTTTCCCATAATAGAAACTTTGCTATCAGTTCCTAGTGTGACTTGTGACTGCACACTTTCATCTAACATAGAAAACATTGCTAAGTTTCCTGTCATATGGTTACTACAACCGGAGTCTAGAAACCATAAATCCTCATTCTTTTCTTCAGCCATATTACAAGCTAAAAACAAGTTGTTTTGGATACTATTTTCTTTTGTGAAATTTGCACTAGTTCCACTTCTCATATCTTGTTTCTTCTTTCTACATTCATTAGCATAATGACCATATTTCTTACAATTGTAACATTGAACATTGGATTTATCATACCTTTGTCCTTGATCATTCTGCTGTCCACTTTGCTGGCTGCCTTGGCCTTGATGCTGATTTGGATTGCCGCCCCTTCCTTGAGCATTAGATGGACTGTTCCTTCCACCTCTGTTCTGGCTTCTGCCTCTTCCTTTTCCTTTGCCTTGCCCTCTTCCTTTTCTGAAAGACATCTGGGTCTTAAAAGCATGTTCAAGAGATGAGTTTTCACTCCTACTCAATCTTTGTTCATGGGTCATCAGTGATGCATGTAGTTCATCAACTGAAAACTTTGTGAGATCCTTAGTCTCCTCTATGGTGGTGACAATCACATCAAATCTTGAGGGTAAACTTCTCAAGAGTTTTTCCACAATCCTCTTGTCCTCAATATTTTCTCCATGTGATCTAATTTGTGTAACCATTCCAATCACATGAGTGAAGAATGAGTCAATAGTGTCTGACTCTTTCATAGAGAGAGTCTCAAAATCTCTCCTCAGCAACTGAAGTTTTGCTGTCTTCACTTTCTCCATTCCCTGATAAGCTGTCTTGAGAGTTTCCCATGCTTCTTTGGATCTTGTAGCTGCTGCTATCCTTGGAAACACACTCTCATGCACTGCTTGATACAAGAAGAAAAGAGCCTTGGCATATTTCTTCTTATTTCTCTTCAGAAACTCTCTTCCTGCTTGAGTTAACATTCCAAACTCTTCTGCATCTGCTGGCTCTTCAAAACCATCATCAACGAATTCCCATAAGTCTTGGGAGACAAATAATGCCCTCATAGTTATTGACCAGTAGTCATAATTCTTCCCATTAAATTGAGGAAGATGGATATTTCCCATACCCATACCAGTGCTGGCTCCAGCCATTCTGCACTTTTAACTATGATAAAAACACTTGTCTGTGTGTTTAAAACTAACCAACTGCACTGCAACAGTAACATAGAATTATATAGAGAAATACCTTCGAATTCTTCTTGTCTGAACCTTCACTCTGCTGGAGAGGCTGCTGCAAAAACGAACTCTGTTCCTTCAGCGTATTTGACCTTCAAATAGCCTGGATTGGCTCTGATACCATGTTGGAAATTTGAAAATTCCAAAACAATAAAAGTCCCTCTCTTTAACACAGAGAAATATTTAAAATTTGCAGACACAGTGACAGATTTTTCTCATAAAAAAAAATTTATTAAAAAAAACTTGTTACAATGCTTCCTCACTGCAGAGGAATTACAACTGTTGCTGGACTGCTTCTAAGCACAGTTCCAAAAACAAAAAAAAACTTTCTCTGTCTCTTTAAAAAAAAACTCTGCTGTGAATTTCCAATTCACTGTCTCTGTCTATTAAAAATAAACAGCTCTCTGTTTTACAAAAAATATACTCTGCTGTGTATATTTTTAATTCTGCACTCTCTCTATCTTTTAAAAAAAAAAACAATGCACTGCTGTGCGTATATAAAAAATAGAACTGCTCTGTTCTATATCTTAGCAACAACAAAAAAAATTATGTTCTATTACATATAAACAAAATATCTAAATTTCATTAATGTCATTCATTGACTTTGCAATCACCACTTAAAAAAAATTTATGGTGCCATAAATTCTGTCAGCACCGATAGACAAATTTATGGCAAATTTCAATCGTGGCAGAATTGTGAATTTCCCGCGGTGGTGGCGGAACGGTGGCGTGCTGGCGGTGAGTGGGCAGAGCCACCACAAAGTGGTGTTTACGGGGGGTACATGTTTGCCCGTACACCTCAAATGGGTGACCCCCCGCAATTCACCGTGACCGTTGATCTCCCGGTCAACCCAGATCTGCGGGTCAACTACGGGGGGTACAATGCAGTTAACCGTCGCGCTGGTCGACCCCCCGCACATGGTCGATTGCTGCCAACCTGCTTAGTGTTTATCTCCTGTGCCGATCCAACCTGTTCAACGTGCTCCGCCTGCAACTGATCGGTAGATGAAATTAACTTCCAAAAAACTTGTGTGTCCGTAACTGGAAAATAGACTGCAAATTATATGACTGTCAGTGGTTTGGCCCATGGTTTGAGATCAAAGTCCCGGAATTTGAATGACAATTCACACGAGGCAGCAACAACCATCAAATATTATATATTTCGTATGCAATCGAATCGGTGAGTCGTGAGTTTATAAATTGGATATCCAAGTTGCTGGGAACAAGGTGGGTTTCCGGATATATTGAATATGGAATCTGTGAAGGACGAAGTGGCGCTTCGGGCTTCGGCCATAAGTATGGCATTTTCATTAGAGAACCCCTTTCTCTTAAGATGTGCCCTTCATCTTAAAATCCCTGACATTATTTTGAAAGCCGTTCCCGATGTTTCTCTCTCCGTTCAACAGATCGCCGCCCAACTCCCCCCTGAAGATCCCGACCTGGGAGCCCTTTCCCGCATTCTTTCTTACCTTTCCACCATGGGAATATTGCAGGCAGTCAAAGCAGAGGAGGGAATTAACATGAAATACAGGCTTACCAATCTCAGCAAAAGCTATTTCACCTCAGACGATATTAATTCACGAAGCCTGGTTCCCTTAGTTCTTTTGCAGACACACCGAGCTTACGTGACTGTGTGGGCCAATATTCATGAACAGTTAATATTATCAGAGGCTGTCTTGGATTTAAAGGAAGGCTATGACATGATAGAATCTGCCAATGTTGTGGATTCTGTTATGTTGAATTGTTTACCGGGAGGTTGCGAAAGGACCCGAAAACAATGGACTGAACTACTCCAAGAAGTCGGTTTTTCGGTCTCTAAAATCGTGGGGAGGAAAGGCACTGTAACTAAAGTTATTGAAGCAATCAAGTGCTAAATCATGTTTACAATATGTATTCCTATTGTGCTTCTCAACCGAAAGCATCTTAATCTGTCATCACATATTTCTACATGTTTAGTTACTTCCTTACTGATAGAGTTAATCATGATGTAATCGCATATTTGAGGTTTATTCTATTCTATTATTAATATAAATGAGCATTAAGTTACTTTTGACTATTCGTTTTGTGTCAACGTTACTGTGTGTCTTCTGGTCATCATTTCTGATGTTGATGTTTGAAATTATTTTGATAAGCCACTGATACAAGCAACCTATTTCACAACAATTTTCAATTATTGGTACAAGCAACCTATTTCCCAACGCTGATGATAAATTTTTTTCAATATATATATATATATATATATATATATATATATATATATATATAACAAAGCCACGTCATAATAACTGTTTTAAGGGCAAGGGGGGTGATGAGAAGAAAATTTTCAAAAAATAATAAGAAAATAAAAAATAAAATATTAGATTTTAATAACATTTTATATTTTATTTTTAAATTAAAAATATATATATTAAAAGATGTGACAAATATATTTTAACGTACTTTTTGTATAAGTTATGTAAAATTAATTATTTGGAAGCTATAGGAATTTTTAAAACAAATATAATTGAAATTTAAATACAAATAACTAAATTATTGAAACTTTTATATTTCAAATAATTTTATTTTCATATATCACTTCAACCTAATAAATGAAATAAATATATAATTGAAATTTAAATAAAAAAAATTTTAATGAAATTTTTATATTTCAAATAATTTCATCTTTATACATTTCAAATAATTTCATTTTCACAAATAATACAAATAAATAGTTACATATATATCTTCACATGATTCTTGTTTTATGTCTATAACATAATTCTTGTTTTATGTCTATAAGACATTACTCTTGTTTTATGTGTCTACAAATTTATTTTGTATACATGAATTTATATGCATTGTTATTATTTTCTGTGTAAATTTTCTTTACTTAACATTTTTCTATTTTTCAATCTTTAAATTTTAAAAAATATTAAAATTATTATTAAAAAATTAAATAATAATTCATACTTCAATTTATTTCTAGTTTTACCAAAAAAAAGCTATGTGATATTATCTCATCTTCTCATTAATAAAATAAGTAACTCTATATAGATAGTTATAGTTTTATTTTTATAATCATTCAATTGAATTTATACAGCCCAAAGAAAGCAAAGCAAATCAGTTAAACGAAAAGGATTGAGCATCCAAAAAGTTGAATATTATCTTAAAAAAAGTCCTTGGTATTATTTAACATTCAATAAATAGTTCTTTGGTACTATTCCACAGCCTCTGCACTGAATCCATGTCCGACTTGACTTCTCTGCCACCGTTCTCCCCTTATGGACCTCCACTTTTGCGACGAGATCCCTATTCAATTCATTGACCCGTCGCTTCAGCTCCTTGATGTACTTTATGACATCCCAGATTATGCAATTATTCTGAATATGAGACACCAAGACTGAATCCAAAATTGCTCTGCATTACAATAAGTTCAATCTTTTCGATTTTCCTAAAATCGAAATTTATTATAAAATTAAAAAGATTTAATAAATTTTATTTTTCAATTTTATAAATAAAAAAAATTAAAGAGATTAGATCATTTTGGTTGAGAGGCAAGATTTAAGATACAACGGACAAGGATCATTATAGTCAAGGTTAATTTGTCCAACTTATAGACAAATTTATCAGTAAAAGCTAAGTCAGAAATTTGGTGGAAATTTCTACACATAGATTGCAGAGCCAGTGAATCATTAAACAACCAAAAGGTTCTGAGCATATTAGTTAACTATCGCTCTCCGTATAGAAACTAAGCGTTTTACATTTGGAGTGGTTTATCAATATAAAGGGAGTTTTAAGATAATATTTAAGATATTTTTTGGGTAAATTGTGTTAATTTGACATAAAAGAAAATTTGTGCATGTCTTAAATATTGTCTTTAAACTTATGTTTTAAATTAAATTGTTTTAAAATATTGTCTTTACAAAGGTAATATATGACATAAACATTTTTGTCTCTCTAGAGACACTTTTATTTTTGTCTTTCTAGAGACAATTGTTGCACTACAAGGGGGGTTTTAAGACAATTTTTGGGTAAATTGTCTTAACTTGAGACAAAAATAAACTTTTGTATTGACTTGAATATTGTCTTTAAGCGGGTGTTTCAAATTATTGTCGTAAAAAATTGTCCCTATGAAGAAAATATATAACAGAAGCATTATTGTTTCTTATTTCATTTTTGTCTCTCCAAAGACAATTTTTTGTTTGTCTACCCAAATACAATAGTTGGAATTAAATACATATTGTCTTTATGGAGACAATGTCTTTAATCCTATCTATTGTCTCTCTAAACACAATATAAAACAATGAATCCATAAGAGTATATCACCATTAAAATAAATCAATATAAAAATATTTAATTAAAATAAATTACAATATCATTGAATAATTCATGTTAGGGTATAGTGGAATCGAACACCAACATTCGACATGGCAGGTGCTATTGCATTGAGCTAACACAATTTAAATAATTATGTGAGGAGTTATTGCAGTCCTTGAAATTGTATATATAGACATTAATTTTTAAAAAATGCTCGACACATAATGGCATGATCCTTGTAGAATATATAATTATGCAAACCCCTATTTTTAACTTAATAAAAAAATAACTTAATGTATTTTGCTAACTGTGACACCTTTGTAGCTTGAATTGCACAAAAAGATAATAATAAACAATAATATTCAAACAAATTAATATAGTCATACAAAGAAAATTAACTAGAATTAGCACAAGCAATACAACCACAACACAAAGAGCTACACGAGCTTTCTAGTAAGCATTGATAACACATATGATGTACACAACAAACCATGAATGTATCTTCAACTCATTGAAGACAAATTGAGCACTCTCCTCTTTCACCATTACTAATTTCTTTGACCACTTCTTCAATGTAAGTTTTTGAAGGTGCATAACTAGAATATCCAATAACACACATTTGGCTTCCTAGAAGAAAACACCTTGCCGTATTATACATATCAGATGACTATAGTGTATCACCCCAGTTTTTGATAAAGTAGAAATTATAACAAAATCCATGCCATCATATTCGAATTATAACAATGTTTTGTATCGCCCCAACTCTTGATAACTTAGCAATTAGAACAAATTCCAACATATAACTACTCATAAGACAATGAAAACAACTCTTGATCTTGTGGGCTTAACATATTGTTTTTCAATAAAATTCATTTTACAAAGGACAATAAAAATCATTCTACAAAGGACATTCTAAAGTAGAACTTACCTTATGACAAGAAAAGGATGTTCACAATTGGCGCAACCTCAAATGAAATTCCATAATAGTTGTATAATTGTGAAGAACTTTTCCTTGTTCAAAAAACTAATCAAACTGTAATTAGAAATAAACACCATAGATTTTTTGAGTCAAACCAAAATTAAAACAAAAAAATGAATCAAAACTATTATTATATTTCCTTTCCATGGATCATAGAAGTGTTTGCCTTAGATCTTCTATAAGAATATGTATAAAATTCATTCTCAGCTTTAAATTCACACTCAATCACTTGTACATTACAAATCACTCAAAGGGACTAGACATTAAAATTCAAATGAAAGCCCAATTCTACATTCATACCTTCCCTCTTCATAGTATTGTCTTTTTTCCTTAGCAAAGTTAAGGGCCTCAAGTTAGCTTGAACTAATTTCAAGTTACGTTCATCACATTCCTCAAAGGGTTTTTGAATTAGTTTATACCATCTAGACACCAAAAGGTATAATACTCAAATTATGACATCTATTATAAACTATAAAATTGAAACTGTGATATGAAATCAAAATTTTGAAACAATAAAAAAAACCATGTGCATTTTATTTTTTATGAACAATGCAACTCCTTAATGCATTTTAGCAATGATGCATTTGCATTCCTTACTACCTATTTGCAAAACCCTCGCTAGAGAAGTAACATACTAAACAAGATGGTAACAATGAATTAACAATTTGTAGCAAGTTTTTGTAATAGTTTGTAATAGAGAATAGATAAGTAATCTAGTAACTAAATGAGTTCTTATGGCCTCGTGCTAGTGATTTTAACATTTGTGGCTATGAAATTTGTAAAATGGCTCTTCTAAACTTCTCATGTCAGTAGCTTTAAGTTCTAACTCAATTTTTATGACAAGTTCACTCACATGATTATTCTTGGTTCCTCATGCTAGTCTACTAATGAATCTGAGAAATGTGATATTTAGGTCCACAATCTCAATGTTGAAATATTAAAGTCACCTGCGTACCCT
The DNA here is from genome assembly GCA_034641835.2 of Pinus albicaulis. Classification (NCBI taxonomy): domain Eukaryota; kingdom Viridiplantae; phylum Streptophyta; class Pinopsida; order Pinales; family Pinaceae; genus Pinus; species Pinus albicaulis. The sequence continues at coordinate 554,094,575 of CM076571.1, forward strand.
GTGCAGGTAGAAACAGAGTACAAGGAGCAAAGGATATTGCGTGCACAAGACTGTGCATTCAAGAGGAATGGAAACCGTAAGGAGGAATTAAATGTTTATGGGCCACAACCACCATTGCAGAGATGAATTTATGTTTGTATGGGCATAGCCGAATTTGCAGAGGAAATGAGGACTTTTGTGGTTAAACCACAGAACAGCAGAGTTTTATTAAAGATAGTATTTTCGGGCTTTTAAGCCCTCACCAACCAATCGAAACCAAGTTTTGTTTAAATGTGCCAAGTCCTTTTAAGTTTTGAATTGGGCCATGCCATCTGTTGTCCCCACCACTTCATCGCCAATCGTAAAATTTTTGAGTTAGTTTCTTGTTGATATGAAGGAGTTCCGATGCGATGCGATGTTGTGACATCACACATCGCACATTGCAAACGAACGATGTTAAAGCCCCCTTCGCAATGTTAACCTACCGATGTATTACATTGTGATGCGATATCGCATATCACAATCGCATTCACCCAAGGTTCATCCACCATATGTTATGTTCCATTGAATGTTTGCGATGCGATGTGGTCCCACCACAGTCGCACATTGCACATCGTCATCTCTCATTCGCCATTAGTCCAGCCTATAGGCTCATTGTAATACTTGCGATGCGATGTGGTCCCACCACAATTGCAATCGCAACATTGCAAATTTTTTATTCAACTATTCCGCCATTCGTCGATCATCGATTGCGATGTGGGCTCCACTCTCATATCGTGAAAAAGAAATTTTAATTTAAAGTTTTATGTTTCGGCATTATATTAAAGTTTTTTGTTTATTTCTTTGTTTTATGTTTTCATTCCATCGCACCATATAAAAAGAGTGAAAAATCCTGTAGGCTAATAGCATTGTATTGTATGGTAGTTGTGTTGTATTGCTGTGTAAGCCCGTAGGCAGAGAAAACATAGTGAAACATAACAGAGCATTGTTTTGTGCATCTTGAGAGACAGAGAATATTAGTGAGCATTGTGTTTGTAGCTTTCAGTCCAGTTTTTGTAAATCCCTCAGAGGAGGAAGAAATCTATCATTTTGTAATAGTTTTAGTTCTGTTAATGAAATAGAAAGCTATTTTATGCCATCTCTGTCCAGCAGTAAGCAAATTTATTTTTATTCTCTGTGTAAGAAGGAGAGTATTATTCTCTCATTCATTGTTTTGCAATTATCAGAAATTCCAACATGGTATCGGAGCATATCCAGGCTCTTTGAAGGCGTCAAATAAGTTGAAGGAAGAAGAATATTTGTTGCAGCAGTTCTCCAGCAGCGTGAAGGCTAAACAAAAGATTAAATCCAAGTATTTCTCAAAAAAATAAAGTTTTTGTTTTGTTTAAAAGAGAAGTCCTCAAAGACAGAGTTTGTCTTTTAAAGAAGGAAATATAGTTTGCTTGAAAAACACAATCAAGTTTAGTTTAGAGTTCAGTTTATAAGAAATGGCTAGACCAAGCACCAGTATGAGTATTGGAAATACTCAGCTTCCGCAATTTAATGGGAAGAACTATTATTATTGGGCCATTACCATGAGAGCCCTATTTGCCTCATAGGATTTATGGGGGTTTGTTGAAGAGGGTTTTGATGAACCAGTTGATGAGCAGGCCTTTAATGCATTAACACAGGCAGAGAAGGATTTATTGAAGAGCAACAGGAAGAGGGACTCTAAATCCCTCTTCTATCTCTATCAAGCAGTACATGAGAGTGTGTTTCCAAGGATAGAAGCAGCTAAGAGATTTAAGGATGCATGGGATACCCTGAAAATAGCCTATCAAGCTATGGAGAAAGTGAAGACAACAAAACTACAATTGCTGAGGAGAGATTTTGAAACTCTTTGTATGAAAGAGTCTGATAACATAGACTCATTCTTCACACATGTGATTGGGATGGTCACATAGATAAGTTCCCATGGAGAAACACTTAAAGAAAGAAGGATAGTGGAGAAAATCTTGAGGAGCCTACCCTCGAGGTTTGATGTTAATGTTACCACCATAGAAGAGACTACAGATCTCTCAAATCTCACAGTAGATGAACTTCATGCATCGCTAATGACTCATGACCCATCTCTAGAGCATGCCTTCAAGACCCAGATTCCTTTTGGAAGAGGAAGAGGTCAAGGCAGAGGAAGAGGAAGAGGCAGAAGCCAAAACAGAGGAGGAAGAAACAACCCTTCACATTCACATGGAAGGAGCAACAGTCAGAATCAAAGCCACGGCCAAAGAAACAACCAACAAGGTGGACACCAACATGCTCATGGACAAAGGTATGACAAAACTAATGTCCAATGTCATTATTGCAAAAAATATGGGCACTATGCAAATGAATGTAGGAAAAAGCAAAATGACATGAATAATAGGCAGAATGCTAATTTAGCAAGAGAAGAAAAGAACCCAAAGAATGTACTCTTAACATGTAATGTATCACAAGATAGACAAGATGATGTATGGTTCTTAGATTCATGTTGTAGTAATCACATGACTGGAAACATAGCAATGTTTTCCAATCTTGATGAAGAAATTAAATCAGAAGTAACTATTAGTGTCAGTCTTTGCAGCCTTCCTCCAGTGATCAAATATGCTCTTACAAAGTGATTTTAAGGTGTCAAGGTCAAATTTTGTCATTTCAGTGAGTTTTCAAGAAAAAGTTGGTCACTAAGTATTAGGTCTAGGGTTTGCTTTCACTCCTTTTAGAGTTGTCCAAACTTTGGTCCATGTCACCATTCAGCTTAGTGTACCATCATTCAGAGGGTTGTAATCATCATTCCAAGTTCCACTAGGTCATTTTACACCTTGTTCATGCTTCAGTTGTGCCTAGGTAATGTTCATTTCCCTCTCCTAGGGTTTTGGAGGTAATTTATCTTGGATGGTCAAATCATCAGCAAAACTTGTATTCTGATGTTAATACACCTTCCCCTATCCTTAATGTACCTTATTAAACACTTCCCATGACTGAGATCCCCCAAATTCCTCATTTTTGCACAAACCCTAGTTTCTTGTTACAACTTGGCAATTTTCTAGGCTAGGTCTGTGTTTTTCCCTTTTGGACCCCTTCTTCTCACTCAATCTCTGAAATTCCACTTTCCCTTGATTCCTGACATCCCTCCCTACTTCCAAAAAATTTCTCAATAATTTAGAAGCCCCTTATCCCCTTCATTTCGCTTCATTTCAACAAATCCCTTGTTCCACACATCGGGATAGGTTTTACTCCAATGATGTTTCTAAGCAAGAAACGATGAATTTTGGAACACTGAGAGAGGTTTTTTTCCAAAATAGGCCAAGGAAGAAAAAACTCCTTCACGTTTTACATAGGTGTCATGGTTGTAGAGAAATGTAAAAAATACAGAACTTGCCTCAGGAGAATTGAGGCACCTCTGAAGTGACCTTGGGAAAATCACGATTTATCCTAGCTTGGTTGGCCAAATGACTTTCTTGATGAGTCGAATGATAACTAGACACAAATATATTTCCAATGAGCTATTATGAGCTCAATTTGGAGCTGGGGAAGACTTTCCAAAGTTGACTGCAACAACAGTCTTCCTTGAGGCAACCTCATTCTGCTCATTTTGACCAGTCTTGGGAGATTTGATTTTTGATAGGGTAAATGAACTCCAAATTTAGAAATTCCACTTGGGGTAAAAATTAGACAGGAAAATATTTCCAACGAACTATCCTGCACCCAATTTTGACTCTAGGAAGGCCCTCAAAATCAGCCTCAAAGTGGCACGATGCATAGAGATTTCAGGCGTGGCCCATTGGGAATTTTGGCCTAGTTTTCACTCAGCAACTCAAATTTTCGCCTAGTTTTGGCCAGTTTGACTTTTTTTAGCTCCAAATGTGAAAATATTGATGTAAATTGATGTAATTTCATGAATTTGATGTAATTTTGGTGCATTTTTACTCATCCAAGTAGATTCATTCACCAAAAAGTGAAATGTAACTGAATGAATCAGTTTCCTATCTTATAGAGGCAAGTTGTTTCATTGCCTATTTTCCAGTTCTTAGTTTATATCTTGTTGAAATATCTCCTAAACTAGTGAGATCGACCCCTAGAGGCATGGGAATGAGTTAGGATTTTCTATATCTTGTATTTTCTCAGCCATTTTCATAGGTTGGACACTTGGGGATTGCTTGGCACTTTATTGTAAATTTCATCTCTGCAATTTTGGCAAAGGAATAGATCGGGGTTTGCAGCACTCTTTGGGATCCATGTGGCTCTATGTTTTGATTTTGTGTTTCTCTCAATGATTTTAATTTTACTGATGTTTGATGTGTACCATTTCCCTTCATATTTTCTTCTTAAATTAAACAAATGAGTGATAAATATGGAATTCATTAGATTGCTTTGCTCTGCCTTGAGTTTTGTTTAATTTTCCATGTTTTGATTTGTTTGAAGAGGATTCTTGAAAGCCCCTTGCCCTCTTTAGCTCCTCACCGGTCTGAACTATTCATTCATTCAATCCAAAGCATCAAAACAATTTCCTTCCTTGCCCCATTCAAAACTCTGCAAAAACTAGGCCTCATCCCCGGACCCAAAACTACCTTTCCCTTTGATTCCAAAAAAAACCCCCAAAATCAAATCAAACTCTTGTACATAAATACCTAGCCTAAAATCAACCTTTATTTTAAGTCATCTCAAGCCTTACTACTTATTTTGCTGAGATTGACCTGGAGAGATCCCTCTCTTAATCTAGTAGGGCTAGCTACCAGATTAAGCGTGGTTTGATGTTACCCTAGACTCTGCCTTCCTTCAGCCTGAGGTAGATTTAGGCTATAACAGTAACAACAGGAACTGATACTAAGATTTTTGTCAAGGGAAAAGGCATAGCTAGTATACATGCAAGAAATGGTGAGCAGAAATTTGTGCTAGACGTGTACTATGTTCCTGGTTTGAAATGTAATTTTTTGAGTGTTGGGAAGCTCATAAACAAAGGTTACAATGTATTCTTTAAGAATTATGTGTGCAAAATAATGGATATACCTCCAAGCAAGAATATTATTGCTGAAATACAAATGACCAGCAATAGAATGTTTCCACTCAAGCTCAACACCGATTTAAAGTGAAAAGGAAAGAATGTAGTAGCTGTAACTCAAGAGGTATTTCAGAAGGAAGTGAAAGATGAGAACTGGCTATGGCACTTGAGATTTGGACATCTCAATTTCGGAGGATTAAATTTGATGCACAGAAAAGGAATGGTAAGAGGTCTACCATTGATAGAGAAACCAGATAGCCTATGTGAAGGCTGTATCTTGGGAAAACAACACAGAGAAAACTTTCCATCAAGAAATAACATAAGGGCGAAAGCACCCTTAGGAATTATTCATTCAGATTTATGTTGGCCGATGCAAACAACATCAGTTTTAGGCAGCAATTACATGCCAAATTTCATTGATGATTTCACAAGGAAAGTATGGGTTTATTTTTTGAAATATAAAAGTTAAGTCTTTAAAAAAAAATTCCATTTTAAAGCTCTTGTAGAGAAACGGAGTGGGCAACATATCAAAGTTTTTAGAACTGACAGAGCAGGTGAGTACATGTCAAAAGAATTTCTGTGTTTTTGCAGAGAGAATGACATACGCAAATAGTTAACAACTCGGTACACACTGCAGCAAAATGGAGTTGCTGAAAGGAAGAATCGAACAATTATGGATATGGTGATAAGTATGCTAAGGGAAAAACATTTGCCAAATGAATATTGGGAAGAAGCTGAAAATTGTGTAGCATACATGTTGAATAGATGCCCAACAAAGTTGTACTGAATAGAGTTCTAGAAGAAGCGTGGAGTGGCAGAAAACAAGGAGTCACTCACATGAGAGTTTTTGGATGTGTATCTTATGCACACATTCCATATCAGTTGAGGAAGAAGTTGGATAGTAAAGGGGAGAAGTGCATCTTCCTTGGATATTGTGAAGAATCCAAGAGATATAGATTATATAACCCATCCACTAAGAATATTATGAGAAGAGATGTGCAATTCATTGAAGAAGAAGCATGAGATGGAAGCATTGAGAAAACAATAAATTTTGAAATAAGTTTATCTCATGATGAAGATGAGGAAGATGTGGCTGAAAATAATACCTCATCAGTAGCACAACCTCCAAAAACACAAGGACATCAAGGGACACCTCAAGCAGGAGTAAGAACACCCTTGAGAAGAAACGAGAGTGCTTCTCCAAGCACACCACATGGAGCATATTTGAGTGCTACTTCAAGCACAAGTACACCAAATGAAAGAGGAACAAGATTCAGAAATATTAATGAAATTTATGAGCAAGAGACAAAAAATGAAGGTATGAACTCATTATTTGCTTTGTATTTTCATGTTGATGATCCAATTCGTTTTGAAGATGCCATAAAAGATAGAAAATGGATAGAAGCTATGGATGATGAAATTAATGCCATAGAGAAGAATAAAACATGTGAGTTGGTTGATCTCCCAGAAGGTAAAGAAGTTATTGGAGTAAATTGGGTCTACAAGACCAAAAGCAATGCTGAAGGTAAGATTGAAAGACATAAGGCCAGACTTGTTGTTAAGGGATATAAGCAGCAGCATGGAAGAGACTATGAAGAAACTTTTGCATTAGTTGCAAGAATGGAAATAGTGAGAGCAGTGCTATCCATAGCAGCACAAAACAAATGGAAGGTTTACCAAATGGATGTAAAATCAACATTTTTAAATGGAGTATTAATGGAAGAGGTTTATGTGGAACAACCTCTAGGCTATGAGAAAAAGGGCCAAGAGCATAAAGTTTTCAAGTTGAAGAAAGCTCTTTATGGGCTGAAGCAAGCACTAAGAGCATGGTACAGTAGGATAGATTCCTATCTACTGGAAAATGGGTTTGAAAAATGTGAAGGAGAACCCACATTATACATCAAAGAAAAGGATGGTAAGATGCTCATTGTTGTGCTATATGTTGATGATGTGATATTCACAGGTAATGATAATTACCTCATTGAAAATTTTAAAACAGTCATGAAAGTAGAATTTTAAATGACTAACATGGGATGGCTAAGATACTTCTTAGGAATAGAAGTAGAACAGAATGAAAATGGGATTTTTATCTCACAAGAAAAATATGTTAATAAAGTTTTAGAAAGATTTAATATGCAGGAGTGCAAGGCAGAAATTACACCCACAGTAATGGGATTGAAACTCAGAAAAGATGACATCAGCAACGATTTTGATCCTAGTTTGTATAAAAGCATAGTTGGGAGCCTCATGTATTTGACTGCAACTAGGCCAGATATTATGCATATTGTTATTTTTATTTCTAGATTTATGGAGAGGCCAAAAGAAGCACATTGGCAAGAAGCAAAGAGAATTCTGAGGTATGTGAAAGGAAATAAAAGGTATGGGATTTTATATACTACTTCAAAAAATTCTAAATTAATTGGTTATACTGACAGTGATTGAGCTGGAAGTGTAGATGATCAGAAAAGCACATCCGGTTATGTTTTTCATATGGGTTCAAGAGCCATTTCATGGGCTTATAAGAAACAACCTATTGTAGCATTATCTACAGCAGAGGAAGAGTATGTGGCAGCTATAGCAGCAGCGTGTCAAGCAGTTTGGATGAGAAGGATGTTGAGGAATTTGTGTCAATAATAGGTAAAGGGCACAATTATTTATTGTGACAATAGCTCAGCTATTGCATTATCAAAGAATTCTGTGTTTCACAAGAGAACGAAGCACATAGATGCCAAATTTCACTATATTAGAGAATTGATGAACAATGGACAAATTGTTTTACAACATTGTAGAACAGAGGAGCAATTTGCAGATATTTTGACAAAGCCATTGGGATAGAAGAGTTTTGACTATTTAAGAAAATGCTTGGGTATGACTGATAACCCAGTAGCTGACTTTAAGGGGCAGTGTTGAAATATTAAAGTCACCTGCGTACCTTGTGTAGGTAGAAACAGAGAACAAGGAGCAGAGGATATTGCATTCACATCACTGTGCATTCAAGAGGAATGGAAACCATAAGGAGGAATTAAATTTTTATGGGCCGAAACCACCATTTCAGAGATGAATTTATGTTTTTATGGGCGTAGCCGAATTTGCAGAGGAAATGAAGACTTTCGTGGTTAAACCATAGAACAGAAGAGTTTTATTAAAGACAGTCTTTTCAGGCTTTTAAGCCCTCACCAACCAATCAGAACCAAGTTTTGTTTAAACGCGCCAAGTCCTTTTAAGTTTTGAATTGGGTCACGTCATCTGTGGTCCCCACCACTTCATCGCCAATCGCAAAGTTTTTGAGTTAGTGTCTTGTTGAAATGAAGGAGTTCCGATGCGATGTGATGTTGCGACATCGCACATCGTACATCGAAAAGGAACGATGTTAAAGCCCCCTTCGCAATTTTAACCCACTGATGTATTACATTGCGATGCGATATCGCATATCGCAATCGCATTCACCCAAGGTTCATCTGCCATATGTTATGTTTCATTGAATGTTTGCGATGTGATGTGGTCCCTACCACAATCGCTAATCACTCATCGTAGGTCTTCCACCCTCTGCTTGTGTCTTTCGCTGATGTCGATGGTGCGATGCGATGTGCTCCCACCATAGTCGCACATCGCACATCGCAATATCTCATTCGCCATCCACCTAGACCGCAGGCTCATTGTAATACTTGCGATGCAATGTGGTCCCACCACAATCCCAATCGCGACATCGCAAATTTGTTATTCAACTGTTCCGCCGATCGCTGATCGCCGATTGCGATGTGGGCTCCACTCGCATATCGCGCAAAAGAAATTTTAGTTTAAAGTTTTATGTTCCGGCATTATAATAAAGTTTTTTGTTTATTTCTTTGTTTTATGTTTTCATTCCGCCGCGCCATATAAAAAGAGTGAAAAATCCCGTAGGCTAATAGCATTATATTGTATGTTAGTTGTGTTATATTGCTATGTAAGCCCGCAGGCAGAGAAAACACAGTGAAACATAACAGAGCACTGTTTTGTGTGTCTTGAGAGACATAAAATATTAGTGAGCACTGCGTCTGTAGTAGTAAGTCCAATTTTTGTAAATCCCTCAGAGGAGGAAGAAATCTATCATTTTGTAATAGTTTTAGTTCTGTTAATGAAATAGAAAGCTATTTTATGCCATCTCTGTCCAACAGTAAGCAAATTTGTTTTTATTCTCTGTGTAAGAAGGAGAGTATTATTCTCTCAGTCATTGTTCTGGAATTATCAGAAATTCCAACACTCAAATCATCATGAACCCTTCTGGTGCATATTTATAGTTTATAGTTTATACATATACAAAATGTGCATCAATGATCAATCAAAAGACCAGAAATCAAATGTTCCTATTCAACTCAGATAATTCAAAATCTATTGGCAGGGCTGAGATTTAGAGGTCAACTCTTAGGTATATAATCGATGATCCATCTGGAGTTTGTGGCAGTCATCACTCCATTTTGTTTCCATCTACCTTCCCTGGTGAAAAGAGTCTCCAATATGTGGAATATGGTCAACAGAACGTCACAAAAGGTCTTCCTCATTTACGCTTACTGTCTTTCAACAAGCAAGATGCTCCATTGCTCATATTGGGATCTATTGCAACAATTGTAAATGGGTTATCATTTCTTGCTTTTTATCTCGTGCTTTCAAGTATCATGGGTAGCTTCTATAAGCCTCTACATAATATTTGTAAAGATGCAATCCAGATTTCAATGCCATCTTCAACAAAGCCATGGTGTCGGTGACAAAGGCCGCTATTGCAGAGATATTGGGTATTTATGATGGCTTTAAACACGTCAACATGCTGGTGGATGTGGGCGGAGGCCACAGAGAAGCGTTGAGTCTCATAATTGATGCGTACCCTCATATACGCGACATCAACTTTGATCTTCCCTCTTGTAACTGCACCAACTCTCCCCGATATTTCTAAATTATAAATATACTTTTTCCCACATATATGTATATCTAAAAAACTCAACCTCCTCCTCATTTTTATTATGATGATATATACGATGTTCCTTATCTATTTGTTAATCCTATTCCCATTCACGCAGGCGTACAACACATTAGCGGAAGCCTGTTTGAGAGCACTGCAGCCTCTGCAGATGCGATTTTTATGAAGGTAACTAATTATACTGTTGGCGACCGTGGTGATGGATTTTATTTGTACACTAATTATTTTATTTGATAATATTTCTATGAAATATATTACTACTTTATTTATAATTTTCTCTTAGATTTGTCCATCAAAGAATTTTCTGCATAGTTGGAACGAAAGTTAATATTATGAGAGGCTATCTTGGATTTAACGGAAGGTTATGACATGATAGGATTTGCCAATGTTTTGGATGCTGTTATGCTGAATTGTTTACTGGGGGAAGGAGAAAGGACCCGAAAACAATGGACTGAACTACTCAAAGAAGCCAATTTTTTTGTCTCTATTATGATGTTAGCTTTTTTTTAGAATGATGTTCCCACTCTGTCATAATGACGGATGTTGTAGATAGAATAAATTTATCTACAACATCAATATTCATTATACAATTGAGAGGCATTAGAAATTTAGAAGTGGTTAATTGACCTATGGTTTTTCAAGCTTGAACGTAAATTGTTTCACATCCAAAGTCTTTCTTCTTGCACACCTATCAATGTGGCCTACTTGGTGTCTTTGTATAAAAACACTCTTAAAAATCCTTAACTCTTAGTCAAGCTCATGAAATATTGTTTTGAGAATTCTTTATCTAGAAAAATTACCTCCTTACTGATAGAGTTCATAATGATGTAATCGCATATGTGAGGTTTTCTATTCTATTATTAATATAATTGACTTTTCATGAATATTTTTTTTGTGTCAACGTCGCGGTGTATCTTCTGGTCATCGTTTCTGATGTTGATGTTTGAAAGTAATTTGATAAACCGCTGATACAAGCAACCTATTTCACAACTATTTTCAATTATTGGTAACAACAACCTATTTCACAACGCTGATGGTAAAATTTTCATATATATAAAAAACAAAGCCACGTCGTAATAACTATTTTCAAGGGCGGGTGATGAGAAGAGTTCCTCTGACAGACAAAGAAAATTTTCAAAAAATAATAAAAAAAATAAAAAATAAACTATTACTTAATAAAATTTTATATTTTATTTTTAAACTTTTTAAACTAAAAAATATATGTTAAAAGATGTGACAAATACATTTCAACTTACTTTTTGTATAATGCGTCGAGCGCGGGCTTCTGAGAAGAGGCGATTAGGGCCAAATCTCTGCAGCTTCTGATCACGGATCTGCAAGCCTGCCAACCATTCAGGAACGCGACAGATAGATCCCTCAGGGCCATTCTGATCTGATTCGACATATGCACAACACAGGGGGGGTTCGACCCCCCCAAACTCCACGCCCTTCATATTCGGCAGCATACCCTCGGACGCCTTCAATGCTCCATCCAGCTCCAGATCAGCGGAACAAAGCAACGATTCAGCGCCCAAAGGAACTGCGTTCGAAGGGCAAACTCCAGGACAACGCCGCGAGCAAACTCAGTCCACATGCAAGCCCATATAAAAAAAAATACCCAAACTAATCATTGATGACCCTTGGATCGAGGAGTACAGGGACCATATGAGCAAGCAGGCCCTGATCTGTAGATTCATGGGGGTTCGACTTCACGAAAAGGCCCTATGCTGGTGGATCAACCAAAAATGGAAACCTAAAGGGGACTACAATCTTCAGTTGGGATCGAGAGGCTTTTTCACAGTAATTTTCGCTCACAAGGATGACAGAGACTGCATATTCGAAGGCGGCCCGTATTTCTACAACTCTGCAGGATTATACATAACTTACTGGAGGCCAAACTTTGCACCAGAGCAGGAGGATTTCAAGAAAGTTCCAGTATGGATCCGCCTGCACTCTCTACCTGTGGATTACTGGAACAAATGCATCTTGGAGGCCATCGGAAACCAGTTGGGAGTCTTCATCAAAGCCTCAGATCTCACTATACAAGGTAAGTACACAACCTATGCTAGACTCTGTGTTTACATGGACATCTCAGGGCCCCTCCCAGATCATATGGAATTGATCCATAAAGAAGTGCAATGGAAGCAAACCATAGACTACGAAAATATCCCTTTCAGATGTCGCACATGCAGACAGCACGGCCATCTAAGTCACAGCTGCGCTGCAAATAAACCACAACCTCAGGCCCAACAGGAATAAGAGGCTACTCCAACGCCTGGCTTCACCACAGTCGCAAGAAATAGCAGAGACAAGAAAGGAAAAAAGCCTACAAAACCCCCCACCAATACCAACCCTACCAATAAAGCCTCCACACAGTAAAACAACTTTGAAGTTCTGAGAAACCTTGATTCACCGGAGCACCCCAAAGTCTCACAGGCCCCCACTGCACAGGATCCACCGTTATCCAATCAACCCATGACGACGATCAATGCTCCAAGCACAACCTCTGTTTCTTCTCAAGCCCAGGCACTGCAACAAAACCCAAATCTCGCTTCCAACCAGACTACTACCGGCCACACCTCAATGCAAACCCCACAATGCACTGAAACGCAACCAGATCAGCCCTCCACTACAACCTCAAGCAATCCTCTGGAGGAGATTTTGGGAGATCTTGATCTCCAAAAGGTCAATGAGCAATGGTCCAAACTGGGCGTAGATGCCATTCCCCAGGAACACTTGGAGAAGATAGAAATGGCATACCTACAGCTGGAATACATCAACCAAAATACAGCCAAAAGGCAATGGGGAAATAGAAACCAAACAGGTATTCAAGCCAACCTCGATCTGGATCAATACAAACCACAAGGACCAGGCAGAAAACGGGGACGCAAATCCACCAGACAGCAAATACAAGAGCTAGGCAGACGTCTCATCAATGAAGGAAAAATCAGGGCCTTGGTCCTATCTGCTCCAAAGAAAGCTCAATGAAAATCACAACCTGGAACATCAGGGGGCTTAACGGCACCAGCAAAAGAAGAATCCTGAAAAACCACATATTCTCGCAGCACCCAGACATTGTCCTTCTGCAAGAATCCAAATGCTCTCCCAAGGGCACAGAAACGCTCAAAAAACTCGTTTCCAACAGTCATCAATGTATAAGCATAGATGCCCTTGGGCAATCAGGAGGGTTATTAACATTCTGGAACAAAAACAAATTCTTCTTGCAGAATGCTCTCTCCACCAAGAACTCATTATCGGTCATCCTCAACATGCTTGATTCAAGCCAATCGATATGTATCACCAATGTGTATGGGCCTCAAAGAATACAGGAAAAGCTGAAGATGCTGAAGGACCTAGATGAAGTCAGACAACACCATGGGGCAACTCACTGGATTGCAGGCGGAGACTACAATATGATCACCACTCTAGTGGAGAAAAAGGGAGGCTTACGAAAATTGGATAAGGACTCGGAGGCATTTAACACCTTTATTGCTGAATCCAGACTTACTGACGTCCCTACAGTCAATGGTTTGCATACCTGGAATAATAAGCAAGGAGGAAACAAGCAGATAGCATCAAGGCTCGATCGGTTCCTCTTATCGGAATCCATTCTGCTGCAAAACATCGACATGGAGGCCAACCTTCTGCCTATAGGAGGCTCGGATCACTGGCCTGTGCAGATCCACTTGACCAATCTTGAAAAGCCCCACAACAGACCTTTCATATTCGAGGCCTTTTGGACAGAACACCCTACTTTCATGGAAAACATAAAAAGCTGGTGGAATCAAACCACCATAAGAAGTGACAACATCATGTACATCTTCCAGAAAAAGCTCAAAACCATCAAATATAACCTCAAACGATGGAACAAAGACACCTTTGGAGACATCTTTCAAGCCAAAAAAGAACTTGAGGAAAAAATGGCACTACTACAGCAAACAATGATCACAGAAGGGCATGATGAGGAAGGGAAAGCTCAAGAAACAAATCTACAAAGACAATGGGAAGAACTACTTAAGCAGGAAGAGATGCTGTGGAGACAGAAATCGAGGGTGAAATGGCTAAAGCAAGGAGAACGCAACACCAGTTTCTTCCATAAGTCCACTATCCAGCACAGAGCCTGCAATCGAATACTCTCTCTCAAAAAAGCTGATGACGATAAGGTGTTCTCCAGGGAGCACATTGGGGATGAACTCAACTCTTATTTCACCTCTCTTCTCAGCGAACCAAGCCTAAACAAAACCCAAGCCATCAATGCAATCACTGATGCCATTCCCAGCCTGGTTACTCAGGAGCAAAACTCCCTCCTTCTAAAGGATTTTACCGAGCAGGAGATTGAAGAGACCATCTTCACCATGGCCACAAACAAGGCTCACGGACCGGACGGATTTACAATTGAATTTTTTAAAGCCTGCTGGTCCATCATTAAAGAAGACCTCCTCATCCTGATAAGGAACTTTCACAGAACCAAAAAAGTGCTACCAGCCATCAATGCCACTTTCCTCACCTTAATTCCAAAATCTGGCCAGGCTGACTCCCCGGACAAGTTTCGCCCCATCGCCCTTTGCAATGTCCTCTATAAAATCCTTTCCAAATTGATGGCTAACAGACTCAAACCCATCCTCCCTTCAATTATTTCTCAGGAGCAAACCGGCTACGTCGAAGGCAGGCAGATCACGGACAGCATTATCCTCACCCAGGAAGTGTTGCACTCTCTCAAAACGAACAAGACTCCAGGCATGCTTATCCAGCTTGACCTGTCAAAGGCCTTTGACAAAATCAACTGGTAATACATGAGAGCAATCCTCCAGGCTTTCAGATTCAGTCAGCAATGGATAAATTGGATAATGGAATTGGTCTCAGGCGCTTTCTTCTCGATCCTGCTGAACGGAGGACCCCTTCAACCCTTCACACCATCTAGAGGTATACGGCAAGGAGATCCCTTGTCTCCTTTTCTCTTCATCATAATGGCAGAAGGGCTGGGCAGATCTTTAACCAAGGCAAGAAGGCAGAATCAACTCAAAGGCATCAAACCGGCACACCAAGGACCCACAGTAACGCATCAGCAATTTGTAGACGATACAATGCTCATGGGAACCCCCACAGTGCAGGAAGCTCGAACCATCAGTCAAGTGTTAAAGACTTTCTCGGAGGCCTCAGGTATGGAAATTAATCTTACCAAATAATTTATTTTTTTTCTTCAACACATCCATTCCCGTGCAAAGAAATCTCAGCAGAATTCTGCAGATCCAAAAGACCTCCCTTCCAACTAAATATCTGGGCATACCACTTTCAGAATATGCCTACAAATCTGCCAAATGGGAAGCCCTCCTCAACAAAATGAAAGCTCGGCTAAGAAACTGGACATACCGAGCCTTAAACATGGCCAGCAGATTGATCTTAGTCAAATCAGTCCTGCAAACCATGCCAGCATATATGTTCTCAGCACTAGCAGCACCTAAGGCGGTGTACAAATCCATCCGAAGCATTCAACGATCCTTCCTTTGGAATGGAGCCTCGAAGTAATCCAAATGGGCTCTCATCAAATGGACAGACATCTGCAAACCAAAAAGGGAGGGAGGTTTTGGCCTAAGAGATCCAGAAATATTAAGTAAGGCCGTAGCAGCAAAAATCTGGTGGAGATGGGTAGAAAATCCTAGCTCCCTGTGGGGAACCTGGTGGAAAGCGAAATACACAACTCAAGTCAGGGACAGAGACCTCATATGGCTGACCGGCACCAGGCAAGGATCCCCCATCTGGAACAAAGCCTGGGAGAACAGATATATCGTGCAGCAGCACAGCTTCTGGGAAGTGCACCAAGGAAAAACTTCCCTCTTTTGGGAAGATGCTTGGCAGCAGCTTCCAATCTTGGAACACCCAGACTGGAATATTCTTAAAAGAGCTATGCAGGAGGCCGGCAAGGTTACGGTAGCAGACTACTGGCAACCTGCAAGCGAGGCCACCACCTGGCAAAAGTGGCTATCCAGAGAACAATGGCAAGCTCAAGCAGGCCTGATGAACGTAGACCAGCTTTTACAAGAACTGGACAAAAGAAGAATCCTTAATTACAACAAAGAGGACATCCTGAGATGGGGAAGAAACCCCAAAGGAACGTTCAACCTCAAAGAAGCATATCAGATCTTGGCGGCCTCACTGGATCCGCAACCAGACCACAGTTGGCAAACCCTTTGGAGCAGAGGAACATGGCCAAAAATCACACTTTTCTCCTGGCTGGTCATGCACAACAAAGCACTCACATGGGAAAATCTTCAAAAACGAGGCTTCATAGGCCCTTCACGATGCATACTCTGTGAGGATGGCCCAGAAAATCTCAATCACATACTCAATGCCTGTCCAATGGCCTGCTCTCTGTGGGATGACATGGCTATGATCTTCAGACAATCTGACAGAAACAGAGACTCCATTCGACTCTCACTCAGCCAGTGGAGAACATCCATGTCCTCCAATCCCTTGGTCAACAGTGCCTGGAACTTAATACCGGGAGCAATAGCCTGGATCCTTTGGAAAGAACGAAACGCACGAGTCTTCAAAAACTCTGCACTGGCAGTAAGCATGCTGATAGGAAAAGTGAGACAACTCATCAAAGAAACGGTCAATGCCATGGGCACTTTGCAGAAAGAGGGCAACACTTCACCGAATGATAACAGAATCATTCAAATCCTAAATCTTCAAACCCAGATCAACCCTACTGGTAAAAACTGCGTCTCCAACGGAACAACGCAAGACAATTGGACTCTGCCCCCTTCAAACACGTTCAAACTCAATTTCGACGGGGCTTCAATAAAGAACCCGGGAATAGCTGGATATGGGGGCATAGTAAGGGATCACACAGGCACAATTCATCTCATCTATCATGGCAACATCGGAGTGAACACCAACAACGCTGCAGAACTAATCGCTCTCATTCAGGGTCTCATTCTGGCAGGCCACTACAGATTTCTACCACTGATAGTGGAAGGAGACTCGGAGATCATAATCATGATGATAAAGAAACTCCAGATGGGAGCGCAGGTACATAAAGTTACCCCCAGCTGGAGACTGTCGGCAACACTGCAGGATCTCCAAAATCATCTCTGCAACTTGCAAGGGATTACATTCCAAGCAGTTCGCAGAAACGCAAACAAGATAGCTGATGTCTTAACAAATGCAGGGATAGATTCCCAGATGCCAGAATTCCACAGCCTCTGGCATGATCTAGCAGAAGGAGTGCTCAAAGAAAACTGCAAAAAGATCCAGCAGACATATCTGCACACTTAGGCCTCGGCAGCAAGGCACACTATGGCTTCAAACACCGGAACGAATGTTAAACCATGGCAGAAGCGCCACTGAAAAGAGAAGATCTGAAGATGAGCCACTGAAAAGAGAAGATCTGCGCCAACAGGCTTGCGCAATCAAGATTGGAGACACATCACTGCACACCCAAAAGACGCATCAATAAATTGAATGCTCATCCACTTCAAGCACGACAATCTCAGGAACTTCAGGCAGCAATCTGCCCACCTCGCAGCATTCTACCCACCTCGCAGCAAGATGCCCACCACTCTTGTAGGATCACCTCACGGGCTCCATGAAAACTCTACTTAGACAGCGCACTGTATATGCTGCAGGCATATGCCTGGAAAGGCCACCCAGTCAACGCAGGCAGGTCGCTCTGACCCCTGCGGACCATTGTATTTTTATTCTCAATCATTAATATAACTGCTTAATTTTACAAAAAAAAAACTTACTTTTTGTATAAGCGATGTAAAATTAATTATTTGGACGTTATAAGCACTTTTAAAATAGAAATATAACTGAAATTTAAATATAAATAATTAATTTAATGAAATTTTTATATTTTAAATAATTTCATTTTCACACATCACTTTAACCTAATAAATTAAATAAAAATATAATTTAAATACAAATACAAATAAATAAAAATATAATTTAAATTTAAATACAAAAAATTTTAATGAAATTCTTATATTTCAAATAATTTCATGTTCACACGTCACTTTAACCTAATGAACTAAATACACACATATAACTTCAACTAAATGCAAGAAATTCAAGAAATTCATGTATGAAAATAAGAGGCGATTCTTGTTTTATGTATCTATAAGGATTCTTGTTTTATGTATCTATAAGACGAGATTGTTGTTTTATGTGTCTATAAGATGAGAGCATTTTGTAAAAATGAATTTGTATACATTGTTATTATTTTCTGTGTAATTTTTTTTTATTTAACATTTTTTTATTTTTTAAACTGTAAATTTTAAAAAATATTAAAATTAAGTTATTAAAAAATTAAATAATAATTCATACTTCAATTTATTTTCTAATTTTATAAAGAAAGTGATGTGATATTATCTCATCAGATAATTAATAAAATAAGTAACTTTATTTACATATTTTTATTTTATAAGCATTCTATTGAATTTACACAGCCCAAGAAAGGAAAGCAAATCAATTAAAAGAAAAGAGATTGAGCATCCGAAAAGTTGAATATTATCTTAAAAAATCTTTGGTACTATTTAACATTCACTAAATAGTTCTTTGGTACTATTCCACAGCTGTAAATAGTTGGTACTATTTAAAATTCAACAAATATTTCTTTGGTACTATTCCACAGCCTCCAGATCATGACAAGCAATCCAAGCTGTAGCCTCTCGGCTTCTCTTTGTTTACCACGATCACCGGGTGCTCAACAATTTTGTTTTCAGATCAAAGGTTCAAATTGTCAAAATTCACAGTGGCCAATGCTCACTGTGGGCAGTGCAAACACTGAATCCATATCCAAATTGGCTTCTCTACCATCGTTTTCCCCTTGATGGACCTCCACGCGACGAGATCCTATTCAATTCATTGACCTGTCGCTTCAGCTTCTTGATGTATTTTTTTTTTCTTGAGAATGAAAAAACTCTGGTTTATATAATCTACCAGTTCATATAGTTTTCATTTTCAAAAAATTACATTGAAACTTTGATATATACTCTAAAATGATATTCATGCTATCCTTCCAGTATGTCGTGTTGCCACATTGTACCATTTTTTTTCTACAATATTTCTTAAAGGTAAAAACAAAAAAAACACAGCCTTGCTATGTGATCAGAACTAAAAAAAAAAACAGTTATAAAGGTGTTTATATAACCTTGTTGCGTGTGATAAAACTCAAAACAGTAATATGATGGTGTATAAACTTTGAGTAGTTTGCTGCCAGCTGATGTAGATCCTCCATATCCATGAGTTTTCAACGTAATCATCACCCAAATAGCTCTATTCAGAATTGGAAACCTTGTATTTCTGAGACAAAAATCTCCAAAAATGGGCCATTCCTTAGATTAAAAAAAGTGAGTCCGCACAGTAATATGAACAAAAATTAAAAGAAATGTACCGAACCTAAAGCACCATCCCCTTCCACATTTGTCAGCTCATAGTACATCGTGCCAAAAGCACCGATAAAACCTTTTTTGGAAAGTCTGTCTGCTTGGGAATTCCTCTCCCAAAAAATATGCTTGAAATGTATTGTGGCAAAGGACTTCTTTAAAGCATGAATGCACTCCAGCCAAGTCACGAGATGGCTAGGGTAGAGCTTTGTCCCTCTATTTATATGGTCAAGGAGAAATTTTGAGTCCCCGAACACCCAAATGTTTTCAATACACAGTGGAGAGGCAAACCACAATAAACCCTACAAAGCCAACACTTTTTCCCTCATGTTATTCCTGATACCACCATGCCAATAGATATTGTAGTGACATTTTGGTGACAACATCAACCAAGAACCACACTCACAACTGGAGTGTTGTGAAGCACCATCGAAAATTCCCGCCGGGTAATGTATCTCAACAAGCCTCATGTGCATAGTAGATCAACCAGTGGTTTCTGACCAATTCTCAGTTTTTCCCAGTTCTGAAATATGAGAGTAGCAGTCCCCATAGGGTTGCATGGAACCTCCTCAAATATCCATTTATTCCAGCCGCACCAAATGAACGAGTGAAATAGTGCCGGAATGTTCTTGAAATTTATATTTTTTTTCTGCCACCATATTATGAAGCTATTAGTATTATCTAAGGAAGGAGTCTACATCTTAAAATTTTCACAAATTACCTTCAGAACTTCCTTTTCATAGTCGCAATGATAAAATAGATGTGTATTGTCTTCACTCGCTAGCATGCAGAGTCTGCATCATCCTGTACCAATATTTCCTCTCCTCTTCAAGTTCTCCCATGTCAGATTTTTATCCATGAGAACTAACAACAGAAATAGTTTCATTTTTAGAGGTGACGAATTTTCACATATTCCCTACAAGGTCCTATACTCGGTAGCCTGTGACTTATGTGTGTTCAACTTGTTGTATAAATACTCTGCGATCAACATTCCTTCCTTTGTCGGTCCATTCCATATCACACTATCACCGCCAGGATAATAGAGTAATCCTTTTCTTCTCAAGTCCTCTGTGTAGAAATCCCACTCCACTTTTAAACATGCTAGAAGCTACAAGTTTTCCTCCGTCAACCAAGTAGGAATACCATTATCAATCTCCTTTATGATTTGACACATAAAAAATAAGCCTTTTCCATTTAAGAAACTGATAAGTTGATTGCTACAATGGAAAGAAGTCTCAACTCGGAAAATGCGAGGCTGTCTAATGAGGATTTTACCCCTCTCACCAAACTTCCACGCTAGAAATGAAGTCAGACTTGGCCAACAAATCTTGAACCCGTTCCAAATGGTAGACTCCCCCCCCCTTGAATTTTCCCACCCCAACAATAGAAGATTCTCCAAATCATTCGATTGTAGGTACTTGAATTTTATGATTTCGCTCCATATCCCATCTGACTTCATCCCTCTCCACATAGACTTCATGAGGAGGGCCTTCCAAAAGGCATTTAGATCTTTTATATCCCACCCACTGAAAATTTTGGGTTTCATAATTAACTCCCATCTTGCCAGATGAAACTTGCCCCTTTTGTTTCTTCCGTTCCATAGGAAATTTATCATGAAAAATCTTATCCTTTTTATTATCTTGTTTGGTATAACATAGATATGGGCCCAGAAAACCATAAATTGCTATAAGACAGCCTGAACCAAGATAAGTCTGCCACCACAAGACAAACATTTTGATGTCTACCCCTTATTCTTTTTCTACTTTTTCGACCATTCAATGCCAATCATTAATCCCATAGTTATTGGGCTTTAATTGGAAACCCAGGTATTTGAAACCCGAGGTCAATGGTGCCATTTTGAAGTTGAACATATGAGCTATCTCAGAAGCCGATTCGTGCTCGTCCTCCTCATAGTAAATATAGTATTTCCCTGTATTAGCCTCCATTCCCGAGGCATCACAAAATCTGGTGAATATCTCAAATAAAACTTGCCAAATAGATCTACCTTGTCTCAGCCCCCGCCCAGGCTTGAAAAATCTTGATGCCAGTCCATTTATGATGACTGCCAAGGAGGATTTTGTCACACAGCCCATAATGCAATTAACCGAAACCCTGTCTAAACCAATCTTATATAATAAAAACCTTAATAAGCTCTAATCAACCTGGTCATATGCCTTGCAAAGGTCAATCTTCATGACCATGGCCTATATCTTCTTTGTGTGGATCGAGTGTATCACCTCATGAGTTGTGGAAACTGTATTGTGGATGCATCTATCCTTTAAAAATCCAGATTGTTCTTGAGAAAATAATGGGATAGAACTCGTTTGAACCTTTCAGCAATTATTTTTGAAATTATCTTGTACAACGTATTGCACAATGAAATCGGCCAAAAATCGTTGAAAGATGTAGCCTTGAATTTCTTTGGAATAAGGACAAGGAATGTCGAGTTTAAGGCTCTACCCACCGTTCCAGATTTCCTTTCCTCCTTAGCCATTTCTGTAATGAGGGAAATGTGAAGATTAGTGAAATGGAGAAAGAAGTCTAAGGTCCATCCATCTGGCCCCAGACTTTTATCAGACTGGAAAGATTTTAAAATAGATAACATCTCCTCATTATTGATAGGTTTGTAGAACTCTGACAGTTCCCCTGAATTGAACATTTTAGGGACGTCTTTCATAGCACATAATTTCTCTTCATGATCATCCAGATCTCTAGCTTTGAACAATTTTTGAAAATGTTTTACCGCCTCCTCAGAATAATTTACGTGGTGCTGAATGTATTCCCATTCTCCTCATTCTGCCAGATAGAGTTTAAATTTTCCCTCCCATTAACAAAAGCGTTGAAGAATTTCATGTTCTTATCTCCAGTAGTGAACCATAATGCTCTGCTCTTTAGCGTCCACGACTGCTCTTGAATGAGAAGTATCCTTCTTTTCTCGCTTTCCACATCCTTTAATATTTCCCAAGTGTCTGCTTTGGGATTTTAATTTTCCAGTTCCTTCTGAAGGGAAGTAGACTCCCTCTCAAAAGCCATAAAATGAACATTTAGTATGAATTTTTTCCTTCTTTACCATTTCTTCACTTCCCTTTTTAGTCCCCTTAGAGTGTTCATCAAGTAACCAATCACTAAAGTGTCCATATCCCTTGGATTTTTTATCATCAAATCCTTCACCAACAAGTTAAAACTGGGATCCTTCAACCACACCTGGTTGAACTACAAAGGACATCCTCCCTTCACCAATTCAAAATCCCAAGATAGGATTATAGTTCTATGATCCGAAATTAGAATTTCTCCAATTGTTGCATTCCAGTTTCCCATCATGGCCAGCAAGTGCGACTTAACTACCACCCGATCAATCCTCTTACATATCATAACATTACCCTGTCTGCCATTGTACCAAGTAGGGCCATTTACTTTCATTTTCAAATCCACCAAATTGAAAGAGTTAAACAACTTCAGTAGAGTGTCTGGTTGTGGGTCCTTTCAGCCCTGTGAGCCCCAGATCTCCCTGTCATGTAAAGTTGTGTTATAGTCCCCTGCAATGGTCAAATTGTCCAAAAGTAGAATATCGCAACTCTCCATTTTTTCCAGAAAATAGACTTGTTAGTCATTAGTAATTTTTACCTGTTTAGATGACTAAATGCTTTGTCCAAGATTTCTAGAAATAAAATTCAAGAATCATATGAGTTCTAGAAATCTCCTCAAACAGAAATTTACTGTTTATCCCATTTCCTTATCAAAGCATGACCAATATATCGCCTAGACAAGACCAATGTCCCTCACTCTCACTATGTTTGCCACCTCTGCATAGAACACTATGTCTCTATTTTCCTAAACCCTCTATTTCGCATACCTTATTTCTCCAAGTAAGCCAAATGTTTCTCCTTGCTCACCAAGTGCCTCAAGCAATGGTGTTGTCAAAACTCCCTGTCTAAAAGCTCTTTGAAGTAAACACAATTTTCTAGTTGTATAGGATGATAGTGCATAATAGAGTGTCAAAAACCCTATCTCCACATCCAAACCCTGATTCAAAGTTTTCAGTCAAAAAACTATGCCAAGGACATTACCATAAGTCAAATAGGGTCACCTAGGTTATGCACTATCATGGTTCTAAAATCACTATTTCCACAAGTATTCATAGGTGAAATCAAGAGAACACAAGGATGAGGCTTGTCATTATCCAAAGAGCATCAAAATACCTCCAAAGGTATCCTCTTGATCAAGAAATAAGCCTGCAAAGGAGCAATTTACCATGTCAAAGCATTTATGTAGAAATGTTTTTGTAAATGATCAACAGCAAAACAAAGTCAAAGAAGGAGGCCCAGAAAAGCTCATAAAGGCATCCACAACTAGTAGCAAGATACAAACAGGCTTAAATTTTACAAGTAAGAACATGATCTCATCAGGGAGTGTTATGAAGTGCTGCCCATCAAAAGGTCCATGCAGGTCATAAAGTACAGTGGCACATAAGCAACACTGTACCTCAAATAAAAAATATCATTTAAAAATTTGTTTGGTTTCAAGCATGAAACTTTTAGAGGGACAGTTGCCCTTTGCTTTCATCCCTGCAAAAATACCAAAGGAAATCAAATTAGCCATGAGGTAAGGTAAAGTAAGGAAGGTCATCATATGAGGAGACCATTCACAACCTAGAAGAAAGCATCAAGATATTTGCTTGTTGGGAATAAAGATTCATTAGCTATTTTTACCAATAAATAGAGCAATGATGAACTTAGAAGCATGGGAAGTTAGACAAAGAGGGTCAAAATAGTGACCAAGAAACCTCCTTCATCACAGCAAATGGTTTCAAGGGTTTTTAGTTACCCTAGGGTTTGGCAGACAAGCACTAACTCCCAGTTCAAACGTCTTTTTCTCTAAAAACAGTTAAAGAAATCTTTAAATGGCTGAAGGGGACAAACATGGGAGGAAATTGCCAAAGACAGTAGCTATGATAAGTAGGGGCCATTATGTGACAAAGCAAGTTGTCTAAGTTAAAAAAGATAGTGATCAAAGTGACCTAAAAACAAACATATATATCCCTGGTTTATAGCAGAACAGTGAAACTCCCAACAAGAACCTCTTTGTGAAAAGAATATTCTATAAAAATGTGACTAAGATATAAACAACACTTCATAGAGCAGGCAAAGGTGTTTTTCCACAGAAAGAATGACAAGGTCAAAGGAAAGAATGTTTCAAACACAGAATATCAGTCAAAGGAGAAATCGCAAAAAGGGATGAGTTTGCTGTGTGTAGGTGTTAAAAGTTCAAAACAGTTCTTTTTCCAAAGTATAAGTTGAGAGGCATGGGGTTAGTGTCTTCAGGAAGATTTTCAAAATAAGGAGAACCTTAAGAAGCCTCCAACAGTGAAAAAAGAACCATGTTTTCATCAAATTGTCCACCTACAGGACCAAAACAGTAAAAGACACAGTGAGAAAGAGTAAGCAAACAAGAACATTACAAAAGTGGGTTTTGACTTCTAGTTTATTTTCAAAAGGGTTATAAAGGCATTTTTGGTATTCCCCCCACACCATTTTTCATCTCCAAGCCAAAGGAAGTCGTTGAGAGAAGTTTTCGAAAGTTTCTGTGCAAATCAGTGAAAGTTTGCAAGTGTCACGGATCGAGGCCAATGTTACGCACCTGGCCTTTAGCGCTACACACAGGAGGGGTGGCCACAGTGTTATTTAACACTGCATTACACACCCAGGGCCCGGCGCTACGCACCTGGGCCAGTGTTACGCACAGACACAACAAAGCGTCCATAAACTTCCTATTACGTGCCTATGCTATGCTCCTGAAGCCCGACTGGCCCATCTCCTCCCTGTTACGCACCTGCGCTACACTCCTGAAGCCCAATTGGCTCGTCTCTTACCTGTTATGCACTAGTATTATGCACCTGTGTTACGCACCGGTGTTATGCACAGACAGAGTTTGTCTAAAATTGCTAAAGGGAGTTAAAATTTTGGTTTTTCACATTCAAAGCCTCTGCAAAAGTCAAGATACAAGGTTGGTGATTTTTTTTCTTGCCTCCCAAGATTTCATTTTCCTAATCAAAGTCATATTTAAAGGCTTTAATTGAACCAAACCCTAGGCTACATAAAAATAAGTTTTAAATACCTTTTGTTAGGGTTTGAAGGAGGAAATTGTTATATGTGCCTGAGGAGGTTGAGTGACATCAAACAAACCTCTAAAACACTGAGTGAACTCCTGGAGAGTTTCATCTTGCCTTTATTTGCACAACCTTTCCCTCACTTCACTCATTTCAACCTTTTGACCCAAAGGCCCTCAAATAGATTTCAAAAAGCCTTCTCTACTAAAGAACCAGCCACCATGTTTGAAGCAGAGATTCACACCAACAGTGATGAAAGTCAAAGACCTACTAAGCCTAAAAAAAAATACAAGGGAGGAAGGGAAAATAGGTTTGAACCCTTAGACACAGTTCAGATTACTTCCTCTCCCATGATCCTTTCATGCTTTTAGGATGTTGGGTGTTATCAATTTTGTGAAAAGGTCAAACAAGTCAAAAGCCACTCCGACTTGACTAGATTGTTTGTCATTGGCTTGCAAAATCATCGAGTTAGCCTAGTAGGAATGGAGTTTGAACTCTCATATGAATCCATTTCCAAAGCAACATGTATACCATACATTGGAGAGATATGGCTTAAACAAAAGAAGTTAGAGTTGTGCTATTATGAACCCTACCTAAAACCAAGCTGTTAACAAGGTTGCAAGGCTGTTTTTCATTTTTCCCATTTTCTAGAGAGATATGCCTTGCTGATGAAGCAAATTATCAGATAGTTCACCTATGATGGGAGATACTCCAGGATTTACTCATATCATATAAGGTTACTAATGCACTTCACCAAAGTCAAAATAATGAACCTACCATACTAAATTTTCCGGAGCATTGACAAGATGGCCTCACTTGTCAAGAAAAGAAGCTATGACCGCCAAATGCCTAGCCTTTTCCACCACTCCTTGATAAAAATTATTGTCTTACATCAGCTGCAGCTGCAAGGAATCCTTTGGGAAGTCTTCACCTCACATGATGTATTTACAAACCCCCAAGCCTTCATTCAGCAGAATTTACCCTCCACTTCACAACCACCTACATCCACTCGTCCATCATCTCTCCATGTGCCTTCTCCACAAATAAATTCACCCCCTATCCCTTCTCCTAATCTACCAAGTGAAGAAGCTGACAGTGGCTCTAATGATGAGAAAACTGATGATAATAATGAGGAAGATGACAGTGAGGTAGAAACTGAGATAGATGAAGATAATGAGGAAGAGGACAGTGAGGAAGAAGCTGAGGAAGATGAAGAAGACAAGGAAGAGGACAATAGTGAGAATGAAAGTGATAATAGCCAAAACAAATAGAAAAATGATGACAACAAAAATCAAGAGAAAGATGCAAGTGAGACAAAGGTTGAAAACATTGAGGAAAATGTAGAGCTTGATAAATATGATGAAAGTGGCAAAAATGATGAAGAATATGGGACAAAAATAGAATGTGAAGGTGAGGAAAAACATAGTGATGATGACCAAGAAGAGGCAGCCTCTCAAGAAGGAAGCAGTGAGAAAGAAAACAGAGTTAAAATCAATGGACCTCATGATGAGAAAAAGGGCCAAAACAGTGGTTCTTTTGACGAGGAAGATGACACTAAAAACACATATGAAGACAGTAGGGAGGAGGTACATGAAGGTAATAAAGGTAATAATTAAAGTAATGATGAATTTGAGCATGACAGTGAAACCAATCACAGTGACAAAGGCATTGAACTAAATGAGATAAGTGAAGAGGATAGTGGTCAGTTTGAAAGTCAAGATGACAGTGAGGAAAATAATGAGAAAAGCAAGGACGATGATGAGTTCAAAAGTAAAAAAATCAGTAACCCTATGGAGCATCAAGTGACTCATGAAAGCCATAAAAAATATTACAAGGCTTGTAACACCTTCAAAGGTAGAGACACCATCCTAAAACCTCTCACATGCACCTATCACAGAGGTAGAAGAGATGTGTTTGCTGCCTCAAAAAGGCAAAGGGCCATCTGTCCTCCGGCAATCAAGCATCAAGACAAAGGAAAGGGAAATATGGATAAAGGTGAGAAGAAGGTATAGGTAAGAAGGAGCAAAAGGATCAGGAAGACTTCTCAAGGATCTCAATTCACTGATCTAGATAGTGACAATGGGGACCAAGAGATGAAAACTAGGTTACTCCTCTTGGAAAAATATGCACAACTTAAGGAGTGGGAAAGGGATTTTAATATGGCTCAAAGTGTCATCTACTACTACAAAGAGTAACATAATAATTTCAGGGAGGTCAAGAGGGGCCTTGCCCTACAGAAAAAATTGACCAAACATTATGCAAGGAAAAGCATGCTTGTTAATGCCAAGCTAAAGAAGGCCCTCATTCAACTAGAAAACCTAAAAAGAGCCAAAGTGCATGAGAGCCTTGGAGTCTTAGCTGAGGCTTCTCAACAGGTATCCAAAACCTATTGAGGGGTCTACCCACCAATTTTGAGGCAAATTGGACAAAGTTTTGTTTTTTTCCAAATTTTGACCCCTAGGAGCGCAGAACCGTAGGTGTTACACACAAAATTTGTGCATCCTCAGCTCTCAAAGTTTACATTTTGGGAATTTTCACGTCACCAACAGTCTACTCACCAATTTTCAAATAATTTGGAGTAGTTTTACCCCCTCGAAAGGTCAAAAAACATCAAACATTTGACCTTTCTGCCTCCTTTTCAGACCAGGTGTTACGCACAGAGTAGTGTTGGGAGATTTTATTTTTGAGAAAGTGAATGGCATCCACTCAGCAAAAATAAAACATTTTTTGAAAGTAGACTCATCAGGATTTCCAACGAGTAATCATGGAGCCAAATTCAGTTTCGGGAAAGCTTCCAAAAGACTGCTACAACAGGGCCTATTTCTGTGTTACACACTTGGAAATTTTTCACTGTCTGACACATGTGTTACGCTCCTATGGATGAGTGGCCAAAATGTGCGTTTATAAATTTTTCTTAGGCATGTCAGGCCTAAAAGTCAATTTTATTTCCATTTATAGTTGGAAAATATATTTATTTAGATATTTTTGTGCCTTGGGCTTTGCAAAGCCTCAAGGACAAGTTATGATATTTCTCTTTGGTCAATAGGCTTCTAGATGTTCTAGTAGGATCTACTCTCCTCATTTGTTATATAAGACATGCAGATTCATTGTAATCAGTTGGGAATTGATGTGTTTAAGATAAATACATGGTTTTATGAGCTTGGACAAGATATTGGTTTTATGAAGTGAATCAATGGCTTGTGTGGCTTGATGTTGGAGAAGCTTGCTTGCAAGATTCCATAGGTTGGTGAATGGTGATGTTTTTATAAATTTTTAATGTTTTCTTGTCCTTATTTTGTTTCAGTTTTCTTGTTTTCCGTAGATAAAAAAATTATAGGTTGAGATATGCTCATGGAAGCACCTAAAACCTCCTGTTTGCTAAAGTTTTGATGTTTTCTTCTTTTAGTCATCTTAAGGAGTTCTTGACTACTCCTTAGGCCCACTAAAACATGTTTTTGTTTCATGAATGACTAGTATGTTAGCTTATAAATATGATTCATGGTATGCCCTGCTTATTTAAAGTTTTCAAAACCCTATTGTGAAGCTTTTGTATGGAATACTGATTGATTAGGTTAAGACAAGGAGGTCTCGTTTCGATCTTGCCCTTTTCCCATGCTTACCAACTTTTTTTAGAGTTCCTGATAGTTTGATATATGCTATTTAGGAGTTCCCTCTCCATATATTTAGTTTTTTGTTTATCTTATGTGTTTTCTCAAAAAGCTGAAGGTGAATTTCTAAAGTTAGGAGTTCTAATGCTTCTATGTATCACCAGAATGTTCATCTTACATGTTTATTAGTTTGAGTATTGTTCATAGAGATTAATGGTTTTCCCTACCTCATGAGTTATTTCTTTCAGACTATATATGTTTAAGACCTCTTAGTTTTTCCCAAACATAATGTTCATTACACATACATAACCCAAAGGATCCATTAACCCTAATAAATCGGCCCTGTAATACACTCTTCTTCATCATTTAGACACCCTCGACTTCATCTGAACCCATAGTCCTATTGATTTAATATCCTCTAATTCCACCTATCCTACTTAGTCATATTACTCCAACCAAAAACAAGTAAACAAATTACACTTAACAACTACCCTAAAATCAATGATCTGAAGCGAACAAGTTCACATCCTTTGCATAATAGAGAGAGCCCTCTGTGAGTCCAGGAAGGCCAGGTCCTAGGAATCCAAAGACTGGTCTGATGTTACCCTGTCATTTGGTTTAGCCAATCTGCCAAATCATGACACCCTAACAAGACTTATTCTGATATGGAGCATATAAGTTAATAATATGAACTCTTTGCTTGAAATCCCGGATATGTCTAGAAAGGATAATCCCACCAAAAAACCCATAAGATTTGAAAGAGGAAGTGGCACAATTCCACAAAAAAACTTCTCCACCAGAAAGACCCACTCCATCTCACGCCGCCATGTGCCAAACTAGGAACATAGCGTGGAAACAAGAAATAGACTTATCAGTGGTGTTCATCGACTCTTGCACAAAGATAATAGAAGGATAATTATTCAAAAAAAAAAAATCACGCAAGGACAAAAATTTTCCTTTCCCCCCCAACCCCCTTAAATTTAAAGAAATCAGATTGATCATGGAACACCCTTCGAAGGGTCTAATGCTCTAAAAACCCTATCTAAGGCCAATGTGACTGGTATATCCTAAAAATTTCTATCATCCAAAAAAATTCCCCTATCAATCAAAGAGATTGAATTCTTCTTTGTTTGCGGGCATCCCTTCCCCCTCTTGATTGCAAAATTCGATTGGGAAGTAGGGCTAAGAATCCTGGGAGGCGAGGTCTTCTTGCTAGTGTCAACCGACAGAGGGATAAAACCTGCATCAGATTCAATGAGCAGTAATTCAAGGTCACTACCGACCGAATTTCTAGGGGACAGAGCAGGATGCTCCAATTGCGTTGGCCTTGGGACCAGAATCTCTGGAGACGAGACAGACAACAGAGTTGTAGAAGAAGGAGACATGGGTAAGTCGGAGGGAAGGGCTGACATCTCCACCGAAGCCATTTATGGGGCTGTTTTGCTATCTAGCAATGTATTAACATAGGGAATAGTCATAATGGGTTTTTTCACAAATTCCCCCATGGGAACATATAAGGTGCCCCCACTGGTCTCTTTAAAGTCCACCTAAATAGACTTGGACATAACACCAACACGACCCGAACCGCACACGGAAAAATCCTCAATAGTAGGTACCCGGACAGTTCCATGTCGACTCGATATGCCCACAATCATCTCCCCAGCACAATCAACATCCTGACTCTAGTTAATAGGTAGCAGAGACAAACCCGAGAGATAAGGTCCCAAGGAAGTATTTATAATAGGTAAAATTTTAGCCAATGACATAGAACCCCCGCCGGTCAGATTACAACCCACAACTTTTGACACATAATTAACATTGTGACCTGACTTGCTTTTATATGACACCCCCCCATTATCATCAACAATAAACTAGGTTAATGGAAAATGAGACTTACCTGAGAGAGGTGGTCCTGATGGAGGTGGCGTGGGCCACATGGAGTTCCAACATTCAACCCTCCTGAAATGATGGGCACCCTGAGTAGTACTAAAATGGTCATGTTTCCACCGCGTGCAAGTCCGCATGATATGCCTAGTGTCGTGGCATAGTTGGCAAAGGAAAAGAGTGTTCTAATAGTCCAAATGTTATCAAATGGTCTTCCCTTCCCACTCAAGATCGACCTCCTCCAATAAACCCCCAACAAAAGACACCTCCATGAGGATCCAAGAAACTTGTTTTTCAAAGACCCCGTTACACTTTGGGTCTACAAATATGAAAATTCCTATACTGTTCCCAATTGTCTACAAAACCGCCTGTGACCAGAATTGAATGGGAAGACCCATAAGCTTCACCAATAAAATATGTGATTTAGGTAGATTATCAATCGGGTGGAAATACACCATCCACCTAAATGAAGGAAGAAACGAATGTCCATTAACCCATGTTTACAGGGAATCTCCTGGACATCTTCATCCTTCAAGAAGTGATAATAGAACCAGCCATTTGGAAGCTGGCTGATGCGAGGCTCATAACCAATGGTCGCACACCAAGCTCCCATGAGCCAGTTCTGTAAATCAATCGTGATGTGAGTCACAAACTTTGACTTACCCACCAGCACCCTTGAGAGTAGGCTCTCAGCCCACTCCCATATCACATTGCTCCCAAAGATGAGGAGATGATGCTCACTGGTAGGTTTAAGTGGCTTAGTTGTTCGATGGCGGCCAAAACTGCTCTGGAAAACTGACTTATCCTCCCCCCCCTCGCCGGCCAGAGACGCCTTCACCCTCACAGGGCTAGAAACCTCCGGAACAAAACCCATAGTTGAAACCATCCTCGAACCGGAAATGGGATCAGAACCATCCCCAATTGTCTCTGGTGCAATAGATCTCGACAGAGTTGTAGAAGGAGGGAAATCAAAATGGTCGCGATTACCGGAAAATTTGGCATTAATTGCTTCAGCTTTCACCACCTCGAGCGCATGCAAAAATGCGTTGTCTAGGAGCACCATATTGGGATCAAAAAAAGTGCCACCTGTTGCCATGAGACAGATTCAAGTACAAACAATACCAAAATAGTGTAAATGCACACCACCCACCTTAGTCAAGTACCATAAATGGAAAAGCCATTTGCACATCAAATTCTAGTAGTGATTGGTACCCGGTGATATAAGTGTAACCCACTCCCTCCAAGAAATGGCACAAAGTCACTATCTCCCACCACCACAATTAAATTTGAATTCCTAAGAGGAATGGTTTGTCAGCGGAAGTACCACAAGCCATCCCAAGGTGTACGAAATGTGGCTACTAGATTATGCAATTATTTTGAATCTGTGACACCGACATTGAATCCAATTTTTCTCTGCATCACAATAAGTTCAACCTTTTCAATTTTATGGAAAATCAAAATTTATTATAGGATTAAAAAAATTACAAATAATTTTTTATTTTTATTTTTTTATTTTATAAATAAAAAAAATTAAAGAGATTAGGTCATTTTGATCTGAGAGGCAAGATTTAAGATACAACGGATGAGGATCATTATAGTCAAGATTAATTTGTCTAATTTATAGACAAATTTATCAGTAAAAGCTAAGTTAGAAAATTTTCTTCATGGAAATTTCTACACTTAGATTGCAGAACCCACTGAATCATTAAATGATGAAAAGGTTTTGAGTATATAGTTAAATTTTGGTCCCAGGGGAAATTTTAGGGACAAATTTTAGCCGAAGGGAGAATTTTAAAGGGTTTTAGAATTTGGAGGGGCGAATAATTTTAATTAATTAATTTTTTATATAATTTTTTTTTTGTATAATTAACTTTAAAATTATTTTAAAAGTAATTAATTATTATGTTTTAGCCAAAAAAAAAAAAAGGGCCCAGAAACTATTAATTATCTAAAAAAAATAAAATATGCATAAACCATTAATCGTTAGATTTGCCTCTATAATTTCTCATTTGGAGAGTTTTTGAGTTGGATTTGCCCCGATTTACTGGCTTGGAGGGGGATTGGAATGACATTTGCTCCTGATTTTTACTAGCCTGGGGCTTGGTTGTGATTGGAATGAAAACATTGATTTTGGGGCTTGGAGGTATTTGGAATGGAAACGCTGAGTTTGGGGCTTGGAGGTGATTGGAATGACAACGCTAAGTTTGTGGTTTGGAGGTGATTGGAATGGAAACACTGAGTTTGAATGAATTCATGTTAGGATTCCTTCCTTATGTACAGGGAGGCTGAGGATTATTTATTGATGGTCTCCGAGTTGCATCCTTCATTGACTCATCAACGTGGAGGTGATTGGAATGGAAAATAATAGAGAATCCGAGCCAGGCCGCCAAAGCAATAGTCGCGACTCCTCGACTAGGGATGGAAGAGCTATAAATGCCCTCTTTTCACAAATGAGTTTCCCTATTAGTCAATAGCTTTCTGTCGAGGATGACTACTATGAAGGGTTAGTCGGTTTCAAACTATCCCTTTCCAAGCTCAGATCCATACCGAGCTTCCTTACCTATTTGACAGATAAGCATTTTTGTTAGGAAAGTTGATTTTCCTAGCTTTGATTAAACATGGAATCAAGAGATTTCCACCGATGATGAGGGAAACTTATTTTTTTATTTTAAATTAGCCATTCCCCTTGGGTAATTCACAGCTGAATGCTTCAAAGTGCAAGTTTTTGTGAGTCTAACATTGTTGATGCTCTGCGGGTGAATGATGAATGCTTGTCAACCGCACTACACTACACAAGTGGATTCAGTCGACTCCATCCCTCCAGGCAAGGTTTTCTTCACATACTGTTGTTGGTGTTTTTACTACTGCAACCTTGTACAGTAATAATAAATCACTTAGGTTAGAGGAAGAGCTGGTTGTCGTCGAAGGTATTTCCTTTCAAACCTTCTACTCTTGTGATTGGTATATCTCCTACATTAGTTGTTCTAGTCTTCTTGTATCATTAATGATAAGCTATGAGGCTCCTAGTGTACTATTTATGAGGGATGCCCTTAATCAAAGTAGATCATTATAACATCGGTTGGTTAGCCTGTTAATCACAAGTAATAAAGAGCAGTTCATTGTAATTAAAGAAATGGAATCACCACCTCCTTCCCTTCTTTCCAATGGGGATGAAACTTAGTTGACTGGCATTTCCAATGAAATCTAGTCTCAAGTGGATAACCAAATAAATTCATTACTATTTCATGCAGAGAAGCTGCCAGTGATAACAACAGTTTGAGTAGTTCATGTAAGTTCGTGCTACATCCAACATGATAAGAGTGCATCCATAT
Source organism: Pinus albicaulis (assembly GCA_034641835.2). Taxonomy (NCBI): domain Eukaryota; kingdom Viridiplantae; phylum Streptophyta; class Pinopsida; order Pinales; family Pinaceae; genus Pinus; species Pinus albicaulis. The sequence goes on from CM076571.1 coordinate 554,128,838, forward strand.
TAGGTATAGAGAGCTCAGGTTACCACGTGCCCTATTAGTGAGATTAGTCAATTTTTCTGTCTCTAAAATCATGCGGAGGAAGGGCACTTTAAATAAATTTATTGAAGCAATCAAAGTGCTAATTTTTTACAATATGTATTCCTACAGTACTTTAGTGTGTTTCTCAACTGAAATCATGTTAATATGTCATGACATATTTTTGCATGCTTAGTTTACTACATTATTAATGATAGAGTTCATCATGATGTAAACACATATTTGAGGTTTTTCTATTCTATTATTAATATAATTGAGCATGTAGTTAGCTACTTTTCATGAATATTTATTTTGGGTCAACGTTACGGTGTATCTTCTGGTCACTGTTTCTGATGTTGATGTTTGAAAGTAATTTGATTGTGTTCTATATTCAATTATTGGTACACAATTGATACACAAACAACCTATTTCTATTTCACAATGTTGATGATAAACTTTTCTAACATGGTAAAAAGCCACATGGTAATAACTGTTTTCCAGGGCTAGTGATGAGAAGAGATCCTCTGACCTGTAGGGTTATATAGGTTTGAAGGCTTGTATCTATTTTAATAATTTAAAATGTTTTAGATGAATAATAAGGAATATTTACTGCTCTAATATATTTTATAATTATTATTTTTTTACATAAAAGATATATATTTTTAATAAACAACCAACCATCTAATTTTTTTATCTATATACATTTTAAATAAAATAATTTTATATTTAGATTCAAGAGAAAGTTTCCAAAAAATAACAAAAATATAGAAAATAAAATATTATATCTTAATAAAAGTTATATTTTATTTTTAAATTAAAAAAAATATATAAAAATATGTGACAAATACATTTCAACTTACTTTTTGCATAAGCTATGTAAAATCAATTATTTGGAAGTTATATACACCTTCCTTCCGCGGAAATCTGTCCTAAATTAAGATCCAGATTCTTATGCTGCTTTTGTTGCTGCTTTTGATTAAATATAATTTAAATTTAAATACATAAATTTTTAATGATTTTTTATATTTCAAATAATTTCATCTTCACATATCACTTCAACCTAATGATTGGAATGGAAACATTGAGTTTGGGGCTTGGAGGTGATTGGAATGGAAACATTGAGTTTGGATGAATTCATGTCGGGATTCCTTCCTTTTGTGAAGGGAGACAGACAGTTCTTTATTTCTGGTCTCCGAGTTGCATCCTTCATTGAATCATCTACGTGGAGGTGATTGGAATGGAAAAGCACAGAGAATCCTAGCGAGAATGCCAAAGAAATAGTCGCGACCCCTCGACTAGAGAAAAGGAGCTATAAATGCCCTCTTTTCACGAATGAGTTGCCCTATCAGTCAATCACTTTCTTTTGAGGATTACTACTATGAAGGGTTAGTAGATGTAAAACTATCCCTTTCCAAGCTCAGATACTTACCGAGCTTCCTTACCTATTTGAAAGATAAAGACCTTCATTCAATAGTCAGTAAGGCTCCGTGATCTATCCTAGTGAATGAATTAAATCTTAGCCATAGTCATTTACTACAACTTTAAATACAACTTATGAATAGAGATTGAACTTAACCACTAGTCGTTATAGTCTATGTAGTCATTATTGCACTATAGAGAGGCACTAATTAGAAGTCTCATTTCAATATATTTAACAACTAAGCAATTTTGGTAAGAATCAGATTTTCTTGGCTTTGATTAAACATGGAATCGAGATATTTCCACTAATGATGAGGTCAACAAGTTGGACACCAGATTATGAGGGAAACTTAATTTTTTTGTATAAATTAGCTAGTCCCCTTGGGTAATTTCACAATTGAATACTTCAAAGTGCAGGTGTGTGTGAGTCTAATAGTGTTGGTGCTCTATGGGTGAATTTTGAATGCTTTTCGACTGCGTTGCACTGCCCAAGTGGATTCGATTGACTCCATCCCTCCAGGCAAGGATTTATTCACATAATGTTGTTGGTGTTTTTACTGCTGCAATGTTGTTCAATAATAATAAATCACTTAGGTTGGAAGAAGAGTTGGTTTTCGTTGAAGGCATTTCCCTTCAAACCTTCTGCTCCTATGATTGGTATATCTCCTGCTTTAGTTTTTCTAGTCTTCTTGTATCATTAATGATAAGATATGAGGGTCCTAGTGTCTATGATTTCATGAAGAGTGGCTAGTGTAGTATTTATGAGTGATGCTCTTGATCGGAGTAGATCCTCATAACATCAGTTGGTTAGCCAGTTGATCACGAGTAATAAAGACCAGTTCATTGTAATTAAAGAAATGACATCACCATCTCCTCCTTCCCTTCCTGCCAATGGGGATGAAACTCAATCGACTGGAATTTCCAATGAAATCTAGTCTCAAGTGCATAACCAGATAAATCCATTACTATGTCATACAGAGCAAATACTAGTCATAACAACAATTTGAGTAGTTCGTGTAAGTTTGTGTTACATCCATCATGATAAGAGTCCGTTCATATAAGGTATAGAGAGATCAGGTTACCATGTGCCCTGTTTGTGAGGTTAGTCAGTTTTTGATAACGTACATCCAGCATAATGAGTCTGTTGTATATATCCATCGGGGGCAGCGAGCAGCATGAGAGTCATACATTATGTTCTGGAATTTATTAGATTTATACTTAGCTTAGACACTAGAATTTGAGGAAAAAAAAATGTGTGTGATTAAGTGAGTAACACCCTCGTAGGAAGGAGTGCTTTTACAGTTTTTATTGTCAGAACAGATGCCAAACCATAGAGGACAATGTGTACTTACCATTAGCAATAATACCAAATTGCGATGAACTTAATTTCAACCCTGTAGGAAATGCCCATTTGCTGGAAATAAATTTTTATGGGAATAATAATGAGTATATATATTTGCATTTTGAAGTTGATTGTTGTAAATACATTTATTTTCTTTCCCAATTTGGTTATCCGGTTGATCACAAGTAATAAATAGAAATTCATTGTAATTGAAGAAATGGCATCACCATCTCCTCCTTCCCTTCCCGCCAATGGGGCTAAAACTCAGATGATTGGCATTTCCAATGAGATCATGAAACTACAGCACAAAAGGTATGTCAAACTATTCTTCATCATACTTCACTATTGTTACATTACATTAGAATAAAATTAATAAACAAAAAATAAATAACTAGGTATGTACATGACAACGTCTAGAAAAATTAACCAATGCAGATTCATCTTAAACCCAGAACTCCACCCACAATGTCTAGAAAAACAAACCATTTTAGTTCCGTCTTAAACCTGGATCTGCACCCAAAGAGATCAAATTTCTTTTACCCTTGTTTGTAGGAGATGCCCTATAGGGATGCAAACTCCCAGTGAAGGTCACTAGAGATTATATTGCAGGCATTCCATTTCATTTGAGAAAGTGTTGGACATTCCAACTTGAATGATAGTGCTCCCATAATTATGCCAGAAATCCCAAAAGCATCCTCGGTGTTGTTCATATGAGAGGCTATCTTTACCATATCCTGGATAAAGACTTAGTGGATTCTTATTTTATCATCCTTACAATCCATGTAATTTCTAAATATGTTCCTTGAGTATATCAGTCATCCAATGTCCTCTCTTATCACTATTGAGGGTGCAAGTATCCCAACTTTTAAGCAAGCAACTGAAGCCTTTCTTTCCTCCTTTCTTTTCCCCACATAAATTGAAGGAGGATATATTCCAACTTATTAGAAACCATGTTATCTAAGATAGTAATCCTATTAAGTAGATCCTTGTAAATCCAATATTGAAGCTTCTTCTTTGATTATTCATACAAGCTTTTAAGTTATCAAAATTGTCCTTTGGGTAGATATATCACTTAAGACAAGTCCACCCTTATATCTCCCAAGGGTGAAAATATCATGACTTAAGTGTTGGTTGCAACATTTAATTGAAATTTATAGAAATTGGAGAGTGCAATCTATTGGTTACTGAATTCCAAGTAAAATTCCAAAGTATCTAAGTCATCAAAAAAGCATAAATTCAGTAATTGCTTGTCTAGGAAGAAAGATACCTTTGCTTTGCCATGTAGTCGTGCAATGTCTAGATATTTTCCTTTCCTGTAAGAAGTAGAACATATATAAATGTGGTAAGTGGGAATTCCTATCTAATGTGAACTCAGTAGCAACAATGTGAAATACACAAATACAAGCAAGCAGGAAAAGGAGCAATTATGCAAGTAGAAGAGGGTATTGTCAAATGTGTAGAAGTTTGTCAGATAAGATAATTAGCTAAGACAGGTCTATTAATATGCAACATATGACTACAAATAAGTCCATGGAATTGTTAAGTACATTAGTGTTGATACAATGTTGGAGTAGAATGGCCACTTCAATAAAAGTAGAAGCATATCTAGTCCAATATATCTAAGATACAAGACTATATTTTAGATCCAAGAGAATCATTGGCTGCAAGAACATATAGAAATGTGAAAAATGGGCTTTTTCTTGATATGAACACGATATTAACAATGCCAAATACTCCCATACAAGTAAGTGAAATTCCCTTAAATATAGTTATCTTATTGCCTAGTGGTAGATTCCTATACATCCAATTATGAAGGTTACTATGAAATCTATTCAACATCCACCATTATTGTTTAAGTTAAAGATATGAATACCAAAGGGAATGCCCAAAATTCAAATACTTGATAGTTTTTTTTGGTATATATTTCTAGATATTCCAAGTAATTCCAAGTAATATTTACCAAACTACTAATGATTAAATATGTTTATAATGTCAGGAAGGAACATTTTCCTGTTACAATATTTTTTGTCTTGTCATGTCATGATTTAATATGGAGAATGGTTAAATATATCCTAACTGGGATTCAATACAAGGATTGGTTAAAAACACGTTGTAAATTTTAGAAATGAATATTTTCATGTTACAATACGGTTTTAAGGTGACCAAATGCGATAATTAAAATTCTACGAAATAACCATTTATGACAACAGGATAATGAGAATCTCAAGTGGCAACCACTAAAATCATCTTGATTACCACCTATATTACATTAATGAAAGCTTCAATGTTCTGGTCTACTACATTATTGATGATAGAGTTTATCATGATGTAATCACATATTTGAGGTTTTTCTATTCTATTATTAATATAATTGAGCATTAAGTTAGCTACTTTTGAATATTTTTTTTGTGACAACGTTACGGTGTATCTTCTCCTTGTTTCTGATGTTAATGTTTGAAAGTATTTTGATCGCATTATGCACATCCCATCTTCAACTGTTTTCAATTATTAGTAAACCACTCATACACAAGCAACCTATTTCACAACACCAATGATAAAAATTTCTCATATATATATATATATATAACAAAGCCATGTCATAATAATTATTTTCAAGGGCTGGTGATGAGAAGAGTTCCTATGATCAAGGAAGTGTAGGGTTATAAGGGTTTGAATGGTTATATCTATTTTAATAATTTAAAATGTTTTAGATGAATAATAGGGACTATTTACTGCTATAATATCTTTTATAATTTTTTTATTTTTTTAAAATAAAAGATATATATTTTTAATAAACAACCAATGATCTAATTATTTTATTTATACAAATTTTAAACTAATTATTTTATCTAAATTTTTTTAAAAGAAAATAAGAAAATATAAAATAAAATATTAGATCTTAATACAATTTTCTATTTATTTTTAAATTAAAAAAAAAATATTAAAAAATGTGACAAATACATTTCAAATTACTTTTTGCATAAGCTATGTAAAATAAATTATTTGGAGTGTTATAAACACTTTTGAAATAGAAATATAATTGAAATTTAAATAAATAAATTTATATTTCAAATAATTTCATCTTCACACATCACTTTAACTTAATGAACTAAATTAAAATATATTTGAAATTTAAATACATATTTTTTTAATGAAATTTTTATATTTCAAATAATCTCATCTTCACAGTTATAAAAAACTTGCCCTGATATACAAAACTTGCCCCATGTTTGTACATTTGTAGAAACCCAACTTGAAACTCCATACTAGGTGCCCATTTTCAGATAATGTTTTATATCTCGACCAATTGGGGTAAGGTAATGAAAATCTTATTGAATATAAATACATTAATACTGAATTTGGGCTATTTATAATAAAATTCCGCTAGTATCATCCATAATGTGACGAGAATTGAATCTGAACTAAGTTGCAATAAACTTAGTTCACCGGGCGCTCAACAATTTTATTTTCAGATCAAAGGTTCAAATTGTCCAAAATTCATAGTGGGCAATTGTGACAGCTGAATTAAATATGAACTAGTTGTTAACTAGTTAAATAACATTTTACTATTTGTTAAGGAAAGGTCTGACACAATTTGAAAGTTATTTTTGTTTATTGTTAATTTTGAATAATAAAACTTGTTATGGAAAGTAGTTCCATAAAGAGTAAAAAGGCTGATGGTAAATGTATTTCCAAGAACTGAAAAGGTGGTTGGATAGTTAGAACAATTATCTATTCCTCTACGGATAAGAGACTCATGCGAGTGAGGAATGGGGGTTCTGTTCATGGGCTAAGGAGTGAAGAGTTTCCTGAGCTGGTAGAGACAAGTGGGAATCACTCAGAAAGTCTTGAAGTTTTCTGGTATTGACTGGACTTGGAGTCCCAAGGTCAAAGTAGAAAATCTACTGTCAACCCGTACCTTTTAGTGGAAGCACGAAGGAAAAGCAGGGCGTCATTTCCTCTCTTGAAGGTTCGGAGGAACAACATTAGCAACACTCTGTAGATACATATAAGATTCTGTATATTGTTTTTTGACAAACTAAAAATAGGAACTGATTTTCTTTCAGTAAATATGTTCCTAGAAAATGAACTTCTTTAGAATCAAGAATAATGTATTACACGTTATGAGGGAAAAAGAATGAATTTTTTATTTTGATAAGATAAATGTTCGAATGAGTTACTGTCCTGAATAAAATCTTTGTTATGGGATAATGTTAATATTTCTTCTGTAATAGTTTGCGGTTATTATGGAGGAACAAACTGTCACATCAAAGATAAAGTTTAATTGCTTATGCTAGAACAATAGACTTAGTTTACTATCTAAGTTAAGTCTAAGTTATTACTTAAATAATACAGAGAGATAGTAGTACTGCAAGACATGAGAAATATATTTGTATACATATAAGGTCATAAAAAAATAAAATAGCGGAACCTTACAGAAGTGAACAATAATGAGTATACTAATTTAGAAGGAATGAAAATATACAATTAATGTACAAGAAACTTATTTTTTTAAATAGTAAACTTTGTAATTAAAGATAGTGGAACTGTAGCCAGATAGGGTAGAGAACACCGTTGGTTCCGGTCTTGAGAGGAAGCCCAAGTCCAAAACGCGACATGAATCTAGTTAGTTCTATATGCGGACAAATGCTAGGTGGTCCGGTCACCAAAGGATAACTGTGCAGAACACATGATAAAGATTACTTTACATTAATAAACAAAGAAAAAGTGATAGCGCAAGGAGAATCCTGTAACCATTAAGGGTTAGGAAATCCTCATTCATTTCATTATGTAAGAATTAAATCGTCCTTTCTTTAAAAAAAACAGAAATGAGAAAACAAAAGAAAGAAGAAACTACAATGTGCCAAAGCATCCCTCAAATCTCGGGCTAGAAAGCTAGATTTAACGAGGGTATTAAACAAGAAATTTCAACTATCCATGACGAAAACAAAAACATTTGTTATATGAATATGTACAAAACCAGAGAACAAGAAATATGTATAAAGATTTGGTATTGGTAGTTTTTCATAAAATATGCATGTAAATAACTCATACAGATCCCGACAGACTATATAATTCTTGCATAGACATTATAAATATTGGAACAAAGTAACAAAAGAATATTTAACCCTATTTTCCAATTCAAAAACCTAAAAGTGAAAACAAAAATTCCAGAAACTTGGATTAAGAAAGAATTCCAAGTCTCGAGAACTCAGAGAATTATATTATACAAGTTACATACAAGAAAACTGGAAGGTGACTAGAAAAGATATCTCCATAATCGATAAACAAGACTGTAGTGCGTTAAGCCACAATGGTTTAAAATCCATTAAAAACTGGAAACAATTCTTGGCGAAAAATGTGTAACTGAGCTTATCAAATAGAAGCAAGTATTTCTATGAAACTCCGAAAAGGGACTAGAGGTCTGTATAGTTAGAATACCTAGAGGAAGCATTATGATTTTGTTAACCAGGGCAATGACATAACCAAAAATTTCTAGGAGAAAGAGTAGAGAATTAGTGGGAAACACACCTGCGTTAAACCCTGAGAAGTTAATTTATGTGGAAAAGATGATTAAATAATGAAGAAACAAACCTATTCTTCTAGGGTTTGGGAACAAACAAACAAAAAACACAGTTGGGTAACTTGATTTGTATTACCTGTCAAAGTTAACTAACCATCGAGAAATCCAGACTTCCAAACTGAAATTAAACATAGAAAATTGGTTAAAACGAGAATGCCACAATACTAAAACATCTGATAGAAATACAACTTCGATATGTTCATTTAAGCAGAAAAATTGGTAGGTGGATGATTTACCAATATCGTAACATTTGTGTATATCAAACTATGGAGAAAACCAGAGATTCATCATCGAACATGCTTACATTCAAGGGAAACACCATTGGCGACTTGTGGAAACTTCATAGCAGTGTTTTCAGTTAGAAAATCATAACCGAGACTGTGCATGAAGAAATAATAGAGAGCAGCTTGACTCCGTAGAATGAGAACCTATGAGAAAGGATTGGGGTTTTACCCATATGTGGGTTCTCACTAAAAAATAATTACACCGTCAATTAGAAATGATCGGAAAATGAGTAAAGAGACAGGTGTGCTCAAAATCCCGAAAAAAAATATTCCGCAGCTGTAGTCTCTTAAAAGCGCAATACTAACACAACTACCATCGGTTAAACAATAAACGAGGTAATTAATAGGTCTCAATATAGGTGCAGTCCAAATCAAATGAAAACGGTGAATAGTTTAATCCATATATGAGGTGGTCAAAGTTCAAATTTTAGCTTAATAGTATTGAATTAATACTCCGTTAAGAACAATTTCACTTTGCAGTTAGCAAACCAAATTAGTGAATTAATACTTTAGCTTTGCAATAGTAAGGTATAGTAATAAACGTATTGACATGTATTTTTTTTTTAAAGTTGATATGTTACAAGTGGTATTAGAGCAGCGTTCATACACTGGGACCCTAAGGGTCAACTAACGATTAAGCTGTGTGTATACAGATGCATAGAAAAGAAGCTTAACATGAAACATCATGAAGAGGAGGTCAATGCAACAACCACCCCAGGACACCTTAGAACCCCAAACAAAACCAGTAGTGAGCCCTAAGATGTGGGTTCAGCTGAGTTTCGATCAGTACCAACAAACAAGTAGATTGCTAGAGGAATAGGAGCATCAAACCAACATATTATTGAATACAGTACAACAACTATAGGAAGCCATGGTGCGAGTTCGAAGGGATAACGAACGACTAATGCAAGAGCAAGAAAAGATACTTAAGAGGCTATCAGATAAGAAAAACCAAGAAATGGAACACCCCAGTGCTGATAGGGGCATGCAAGAAGTTGATGAACAACAAACAAGAGACAACACCACTAACAGAGTGGAAAGAAGCCCATCCCAGTGAAGCAACAAGAAAATAAACTACAATGAATCGGAATCCAGCAATTTGTCAGATCAACAAGAAGTTAAGAAGAAAAAAGTAGATCTTCAGGGGAGAGTTTATGAAAATAAAACCACCAACATTTGATGGTGAAGCCGAGGAAGTGGCAGAGGTATGGTTAATAAACATGAAAAAGTATTTTTAGGTGTACAAGTACAACAAAAACCTGAAGGCCAAATTGGCCATATATCAGTTAAGAGAGAAGGCCACTCTGTGGTGGGAAGAAGTGAAGAATTTTCAAAGCATTGAGGACCAAGATGTTACTTGGGAATCATTCGAGCAATAATTTAAATACAAGTATTTAACAGAACATTTATACGATGAGAAAGCTAAAGAGTTTCATGACTTGAAGCTGGGACAGATGACTATGGACGAGTACATCACCAAGTTCACCTCCCTGTTACGATATGTTCCATACCTTCAAGAGGAAAAGGCTAAGCTGTAAATATTTCTAAGAAGCTTGCCAACATATATGAAAGAGTGAATTGATTTTGTAAATCCTAGAACCATGGACGAAGCCATTTGTAAGGTACGAATGTGCTATCAACAGTCCAAGGCTAAAGGGGAGGTTGGAAAAAGTTGGCAGCCAAGAAAAGGACAGAAAAGTAGCTCAAAATTCAAAGGATCCAAAAGCAATAACTTTAAGAACTCTGCATGGAGTTCTGTTAGTAAAACATTTGGCAGAAATCATCAAAGGACCCGTTGGCTAGCAGAAGAGAAGCCATATAGAGCAGGGAGGGGTGCACAGTGGAACTAGCGCTGACCGTTGGATCTTGCAAAGATCGACAGCTTAGATCTTCGTGGAGGCCAAACAACTAAATTCCATCACATCGGAGGATTTCATGATAACAAAGGAATGCCCATACTGAAAGCTCTGATTGCGATAAGCACCTGGGCCTTAAGTGCTTGGTATCAGGCGCAAGGCATATGGGGAAGCGGTTAAGGGGGCTGGCCGAAAAGGGGCTAAGCCTGACATAAAGTAAAAAGTGGGTTTTTTAGCCAAAAGGATGGTTTTTAAGGCTAAAAGAGGAATTTGGTAGAGGGAAAAAGGGACTTTTAAGCCAAACAAAGGGTATTTGTAAGGTTTAAAAGGGAATTTGGTTGATTAAAGAGGAATTAAGAGAGGGAAAGGGTGATGAAAACAAAGGTTTAGGGGGAATGAAATAAGAAGGAAAAGGCCTTTTTGGGCATTCTTCTTCACAACAGAGAGGCTTTTAAACTAGAAACAACAGTGAGGATTTCTCAAAGGACAAAGGAAGAAGGAGGCTTCAAGGATGATGTGTTTTCATAGGAAATGCATTCCTTGAAGGCTCAGAAACAATTTAGCCCCCTGTTTGCTTGTCAAAACATTCATAGGGGACTAACAGTGCCTCCACATGGGGATGGCTTCTTCTTGAAGGAGTCAAGAATTCATAAAACAATCTTTGGAGTAGGCCAGATGCCTGGTACTTGACACATCCATTTTCCTTCTTGGATCAGCTGCCACAAATCATGAAGACATCAAATCATCAGAAAAATTCTCCCAAACAACTACCTACCCATATTATGTCCTAACATTTTCTCTTCTAGGTGCATTTGGACTTGTAGACCCTTTACATCCTCAATTTTTACAAACAGGAAAAATAAACCTATTCTATTTCTACCCTTATTACTCCATGAGACCAGAGTAAACTGTTGGCCTCATAGTTCCTCTACCTAAAATACTATTTTCTAGGATTAAACTGTCTAGCAGATTTCTTCTCTACATTCTAAGACATAAATTGAAAAATAACCAAGCCAGGATTAGACTGTCTGGCTTGCTGTGGATCCATGGCATAAAGACAGTTGCACATGGACTGAAATTGTAAAAAACTGGAAACAAAATTTTGAACGCATGAAATCTTGAAACTTTTGAAGCATCCTTCTTTTCTTTGTGACTCAAGTTTTGAGCTTGTTAGAGTCATGTTCTTCTTCACTTCTTTTCTAGTTCATATTTTAGGCATATTAGAACCAATTGTCTTTACTTCTTTTGGTTCAGGTTTCGATCATGTTAGAGCCAATCTCTGCACTTATGAGGTTCAAGTCTCGAGCATGTCTGAAGTTGTAATGAGACATGATCTCCCAGTGGAGTCTTGGGAACACACACAGATAATCAGTGGCCTACTGATAACCAGTGGAGTCTCTTAATCATTTATGAACTGTGGAGTCGCCAGGTGGATGATTTGATATTTTACTGTCCACCATAGTGATTTACCAAATCAAGGCTGATTGGTCTCTTTTTCCCCAGCGGAGTCGCCATTATGTTGGGGTTCCTAAGTTTTGGAAAATTTGGCAATACCAAAAGATAAGACAACATAAAACCACTTTGGGATCCTAGGATCTAGCCCTCCTCGATCTGAAGAGGGATCTCTCCATGAGAAAAATAATGATATATATATTTGAAGCTCAAAATGAGACATTAGGCTAGATATGAAGCATGAAGGGGGGTTTAAATGATGTGGTTGGTTGTTGAGTTGGTCATGAGATAATCAACTGAGAACGTAATGGGAGGAAAGGAGCAAAGAAGCAAGATGTTTCGGTAAAAGAGGACAGGTTAGGAATGTACCATCCATTGGGCTATGGAGTCATGAAAGGAGATTACTTGCAAACAACTAGCCAAGACTTTCACAGGGCAAGTCATCTATACTAAAGGATCTTTAAGATAGATGGTGGAATGGAACATTAAGAGTGAAGGTGAAAGAAGGAAATACACTAGATTTCTATCTAGAGATCAGGTCAGAGGTCATTTAACTCCAAACCTGCTTTGACATACTCAAAGGCAACTCTCAATGAAGACACAAAGGGCAGCTTGAGATCAGACCAGAGGTCATCTAACTCCAGATTTTCTTAAGCATATTCTAGGAGAAAAACAGAGACAAGATTTGACACAAAGCTAGAGTCTATAGATCAGAGAAGGAATTTTAACCTTCCCTGCATTGACACCAGCTAGGACATCCAAGCAACAAACCCGAATTCATACATCAGCTAGCAGTGAATGATAGCTGCTACACTGGTTAAATTACATCCATTTGCTCTTAGGTACACATTAAGCAGAAAACATCAAAGACAAGAAGAGCAGTGGGCATTAGGGTACCATGCGAGGGTATATCCTAAGCCTTATTTACTAATTCTTATCGTAGAAATATGAACAATATGACAAAAATGAAATAAGACAGGGAAACATCACCCGTAGTAATAGACCAGGATCTTGTGAAAATTCTTGATTAATTGATGCAAAACCAATCACATACACTAAGCTCAATGGCTAACACAGTCCAAAATTTCTCCTCCTAGCCTACTACATTACAAACTACTCAGCGACCCTCCCCCAAAACTGTTCTAACAACTAAGAAAATCCCCCTAAAAACAACAACAACAACGCAACCCTTTACAATATGTTCTTGGGGATTCTTATAAGAGAATGAATAATAGCAGCAGTAGATGTTCATTTAATTTGATTCATTAAGACAGAGTGGAGGAAGTGTTCAAGCCCACTCTGCTTAATGGTTCTGAAGTGCTATACTCTGTAGTCTGGTTCAGAGGTCTCCGTCAGGTCGATATTGACCTCAGATGTGTTCTTGAAGTCCTTCTGGCTGTTTGGAACTCTGCGCTTCCTTCTGGAATTGGTGAACTGGATAGAAAGTCTACGGGCCTCTTTGATTCATAATTGCTGTCCTGACAGTCTTTACGAAGCTTCCGTCAGTGTAATTAACTGTTTCTGGGCTCGAGGAGGCATGGAGACTTCAATGGAAAGGTGTACTGTTTGGAGAAAAATGTTCTGCTGACGCTGGAAGCACTGATAGGACTTGATAGTGTGCTTAGTATTCTAACCACGTATTATCCTTTGAATAAGGATTAGGTGCTAAATATGCAATTAACAGGCCCGGTTCTCTCGAATCCTTCTCTGCTGTTTCACTGGCCGCTGCTGTGATGGCCTCTCTATATTCCGAATCACAATGGCTGTGATTATGGAAAAAGGAGTGAATTCACCACTCTGTAACAACCCTGCACAATAAAATAAACTTGTCATAAAAACCAGGGGTGGCAGAAGACATGTTGTGAAGGCCTGCGAAATGGTGGCGGAACAGTGGAAACAGAGACTATGGAGGAAAAATGTGAACATGCAATGAAATGGAGGCTTGGTGGAAGAATGAATGTGGGTAGTCCGATGAAATGGGTTGGACAGTTGCGATAAAATCGCATCGGAAGGAGGCAGGGGTGACACTTTTGGGAACTTTCGATTGGTGATGGTGCGATTGAGCGCCAACCGTCTGATCTAGAACAAGATCAAGGGCGGAGATTAAATCGGCGAGAGTAAGTCGAGGGTACAGAAATGGAGTGGGAGAAATGAAGGCTGTTGGATTCAAATGGATGAACGGCTATGATTGGATCAGAGGATCGCAATCGGGGAAGACAGAGGGTGTCACGCTAATATCTTTTGATGTGCGAGGAGTGATCATGCGCCAGCCGTCGGATCTGGGAACAGATCGATGACCCACAATTAATCGAAGGTAATATAGAGCGGGGACGGGCGCACAGCGGAACTAGCGCTAACCGTTGGATATTTCAAAGATCAACGGCTCAGATCTTAGCGGAGGCCAAACGACTAGATTCCATCGCATCAGAGGATTTCATGATAACAAAGGAACGCGCATACTGAAAGCTCCTATTGTGATAAGCGCCTGGGCCTTAAGCGCTTGGTCTCGGGCGCAGGGCATATGGGGAAGGGGTTAAGGGGGCTGGCTGAAAAGGGGCTAAGCCTGACATAAAGTAAAAAGTGGGTTTTTTAGCCAAAGGGAGGGTTTTTAAGGCTAAAAGAGGAATTCAGTAGAGGAAAAAAGGGACTTTTAAGCCAAACAAAGGGTATTTGTAAGGTTTAAAAGGGAATTTGGTTGATTAGTGAGGAATTAAGAGAGGGAAAGGGTGATGAAAGTAGAGGTTTAGGGGGAATTACTTAAGAGGGAAAAGGCCTTTTTGGGCACTCTTCTTCACAACAAAGAGGCTTTTAAACTGGAAATAGTAGTGAGGATTTCTCAAAGGACAGAGGCACAAGGACGCTTCAAGGATGATGTGTTTTTAGAGGAAATGCATTCCTTGAAGGCTCAGAAACAATTTAGCCCCCTGTTTGCTTGTCAAAATATTCATAGGGGGCTAACATAAGGGGTGAAGTCTTACTGACAGGTGGGTAAAGACATAACAAGTGGGTAAAGACATTGAAGCCGAGAGAGATGTCAACTAGATTTCAAGAGAAATATATCATCAACTAGATGTCAAGAGGTGTCTCACACCACTACCACCTAAAATTCTTTCCATGTATTTTACACTCTAGTTTAAAAACTTTGGTTTGAGAAAACGTAAAAAAATTTGGTTAAAAAAACTTTACCCATCCTCCAACCCTTCGTTATGCCTAAAATAACATCGGGTTAGGCGACGTTCGCAATAAAAAGGCTAATGCTAGAATTTGATTAAAATTTAGGTGAACTTTATTTATATTTGGTCAACTATCAATCAATCGCTATAGTCCATTAGTGACAAAATCAGCCGAATCTTATCTTTACGTGAGATCGTGAGATTTTTTCTACACAAGAATATTTTATTTAATAAGTGACAAAATCAGTTAAACATTATATTTACGTGAGATCTTGTTCTGTCGAGGAATATATTTTTTTTCCATTAATAAAATGTGGTGAATTTGGAGTTAGAGGATGTGACACCGACCCTAAAATCAAGTCATGGCTTTTGGCCCGAATAAATATTCAGTGGGCAGAGTGTTTAATTTTTCTTATATAAAGTAGCTACAACATATCTATAAGGAAAGGTGAAAATATTATATATTTTTGAGCACAACTTGAATAACATTGCATCTTATATTGTAAATGTTAAAAGAGTCAATTTTAGGCTGTCACTCGTAATTTGTGACAGGTTAATCAATTTTTCTGTCTCTAAAATCATGGGGAAGAAGGGCACTGCTGACAATATGTATTCCTACAGTACTTCAGTGTGCTTTGCAACCAAAAGCATCTTAATCGACTGTCGTCACATATTTCTACATGTTTAGTTTACTTCGTTACTAATAGAGTTCATCATGATGTAATTGCATATGTGAGGTTTTTCTATTCTATTATTAATATAATTGACTTTTCATGAATATTTGTTTTGTGTCAACGTTACAGTGTATCTTTTGGTCATTGTTTGAAAATATACTAAATCATGTTTACAATATGTATTCCTACAGTACTTTATTGTGCTATTTTTGCATGTTTAGTTTACTTCCTTACTGATAGATTTCACCATGATGTAATTGCATATGTGAGGTTTTTCTATTATATTATTAATATTATTGACCTTTCATGAATATTTGTTTTGTGTCAACATCACGGTGTATCTTCTCCTTATTTCGGATGTTAATTTGATCTCATGACGTGCATTCCATCTTCAAAATTATGGTAAAACACTGATACACTGATAGAGTTCATCATGATGTAATCGCATATTAAGTTAGCTACTTTTCATGAATATAATTAATATAATTGAGCATTAAGCTATATTTCATGAATATTTGTTTTGTGTCAACGTCACAGTGTATCTTCTCCTCATTTCTGATGTAAATTTGATCGCATGACACACATCCATCTTCAACTATTTTCAATTATGGTAAAACACTGATACACATGCAACCTATTTCACAACGCTGATGATATATAAAACAAAGCCACGCGGTAATAACAGTTTTTAAGGGCTAATGATGAGAAGATCTCCTTTGACTAAGGAAGTGTAGGGTTATATTGGTTTTAAGGGTTATATCTCTTTTAATATATATATATATATATATAAAGAGAGAGATGAATAATAAGGGCTATTCACTGTTATAATATTTTTTATTATTATTCTTTTTTTTAAATAAAAGATATATATTTTAAAAAATCAATTAAGGATATATATTTTTTATTTATATACATTTTAAATAAAATAATTTAACAGTTAATTTAAAAGAGAATTTTCAAAAAATAATAAGAAAATAGAAAACAAAATATTTTATTTTATTTTTAAATAAAATGATATACTAAAAGATGTGCAAAATACATTTCAACCTGGTTTTCGTATAAGATATGTAAAATCAATTAGTTAAATTCTATAGACATTTTAAAAATAAAAATATAATTGAAATTTAAATACATAAATTTTTAATGGATCTTTTATATTTCAAATAATTTTATCTTCGCACATATCATTTCAATCTGGTAAAGTAAATGTACTGAATTCATATATGCAAATAAGTAGTCACATACATGTAACCACTCTTGTTTTATGTGTCCATAACAAGGAAGCATTTTGTAAAAATGAATTTGTATACATTTTTATTATTTTCTACGTAAGTTTTCTTTACTTTATATTTTTCTATTTTTCAGTAATTTTTAAAAAATATTAAAATTATGTTATTAAAAAGTTAAATATTTGATTGAATTTATAGAGTCCAAGAAAGGAAGAAAATTATCAGCTAAACAAAAAGAGATTGAGCATCAGAAAACTAAAAAATAAGCCTAATTATAAGTTGAATGTTATTGTCAAAAATCATTGTACTATTTAATTGACTCCAGGATCACAATGAGCAATCTGAGCCTGCAGCTCCTCGTCTTCTCTTCGTTCACCAAGGTCACCCTGTGCTCAACAATTTTATTTTCAGATCAAAGGTTCAAATCGTCAAAAAATGAAACAGAGAAATCTAGTGGCCAATGCTCACAGTGGGCAGGGTAGACACTGAATCCATACCAAAATTGGCTTCTCTGCCAGCGTTTTCCCCTTGTTGGACCTCCACCTTTGCGATGAGATCCCCATTCAATGACCCGTCACTTCAACTCCTTGATTTAGTTTATGGCATCCCAGATTATGCAATTCTTCTGAATCTGTGACACCAACATTGTATCCAAATTTGCTCTGCATTACAATAAGTTCAATCTTTTTGATTTTACGGAAAATCAAAATTTATTATAGGATTAAAAAGATTATAAATAAACTTTACCTTGTTTTCAATTTTATAAATAAACAAAATTAAATAGATTAGGTCATTTTGATCTGAGAGGCAAGATTTAAGATACAACGGACGAGGATCATTATAGTCAAGATTAATTTTTCTAATTTATAGATAAATTTATCAGTAAAAGCTAAGTTCGAAATTTAATGGAAATTTCTATACATAGATTGCAAAGCTGACTGAATCATTAAACGACCAAAAGGTTCCGAGCATATAAGTTAACTATTGGTCCCTAGGGAAACTTTTAGGGGCCAATTTTAGAGTAAGGGAAAATTTTAAATGGTTTTAGAATTTGGAGGGACTAATTTTCTATATAAAACTCTTTTTGTATAGTTATCTCTAAAATTATTTTAAAAAGAATTAATTATTATGTTTTAGGCAAAAAAATAAGGGTGGATTAGCCTCCTGATTTTCAGGTTTATAGCGCTTTTGAGTTACATTCGGCCTGATTTACTGGTTCGGAGGGATATTCCAATGAAATTTCCCCCCTAATTTTTACTGGCTTGGGGCTTGGAGGTGATTGGAATTGCAACGCTGAGTTTTGGGTTTGGAGGTTATTGGAATGGCAACGCTGAGTTTGGATGAATTCATGAAGAGATTCCTTCCTTATGTGCAAGGAAGCTAGAGGTTATTTATTGATGGTCTCTGAGTTGGGTCTTTCATTGACTCATCAACTTGGAGGTGATTGGAATGGAAAGCACAAAGAATCCAGACCAGACCACCAAAGCAATAGCCACAACCCCTGGACTAGAGATGGAAGAGCTATAAATGCCTTCTTTTCACGAATGAGTTTCCCTATCAGTCAATCGCTTTCTTTCGAGGATAAATACTACGAAGGGTTAGTAGGTTTCAAATTATCCCTTTCCATGCTTATATACTTACCGAGCTTCCTTACCTATTTGACAAATAAAGACCTTTCAGTAGGGCTCCGCGATCTATCCTAGTGAATGAATTAAAGCTTAGCCATAGTCGTTTACTAGAGCTTTAAATATAGCTTATGAAAAAAGACTGAACTTAACTACTAGTCATTATAGTTTATGCAGTCGTTATCACACTACAGAGGCACTAATTAGAAGTCTCATTTTAGCAGATTTAATAGCTAATCAATTTTGGTAGGAAAGAAGATTTTCTACGTTTTGATTAAACATGGACTCGAGAGATTTCCACCGATGATGAGGGAAACAAGGCGGACGCCGGATGATGAGGGCTACTTAAGATTTTTATTTTTTTATTTATTTTTATAAGTTAGCCAGTACCCTTGGGTAATTTCACAAGTGAATCCTTCAAAGTGTAGGCGTGTGCTGAGTCTAACAGTTTTAGTGCTCTACGTGTGAATGTTGAATTCTTGTCAAATGCGCTGAGCTACCCAAGCAGATTCAGTCGACTCCATCCTTCTAGGCAAGGCTTTCTTCACATATTTTTGTTGGTGTTTTTACTGCTATAACCTTGTTCAATAATAATAAATAACTTAGTTTGAAAGAAGAGTTGATTGTGGTTGAAGGCATTTCCCTTCAAACCTTCTGCCCCTATGATTGGTATATCTCTTGCTTTAGTTTCTCTATTCTTCTTGTATCATTAATGATAAGATATGAGGGTCGTAATGTCTGTGATTTCATGAAGAGTGGCTAGTGTAGTATTTATGAGGGATGCCCTGATCCTCAGAACATCGGTTGGTTAGCCCCTCATAACATCAGTTGGCTAGTCGGTTGATCACAAGTAATAAAGAGCAGTTCATTGTAATTGAAGAAATGGCATCACCACCTCCTCCTTCCCTTCCTGCCAATGGGGTTGAAACTTAGCTGACTGGAATTTCCAATTAAATCCAGTCTCAAGTGCATAACCAGATAATTCCATTAATATGTCATACAGAGAAGCTGCCAGTCATAACAATAGTTAGAGTAGTTTGTGTTATATCAAACATGATAAGAGTCCATCCATATCAGGTATAGAGAGCTCAGGTTACCACGTTCCCTGTTAGTGAGGTTAATTAGTTTTTCTGTCTCTAAAATCGTGGGGAGGAAGGGCACTTTAACTAAATTTATTGAAGCAATCGAGTGCTAAATGTTTACAATATGTATTCTTACAATACTTTAGTGTGCTTCACAACTGAAAGCATCTTAATCGACTATCATCACATATTTATGCATGTTTAGTTTACTTCCTTACTGATAGAGTTCATCATGATGTAATCGCATATTTGAAGTTTTTCTATTCTATTATTAATATAATTGAGCATTAAGCTACTTTTCATGAATATTTGTTTTGTGTCAATGCTACAGTGTATCTTTTGGTCATTGATGTTGATGGTTGAAAGTAATTTGATCGTGTTTTAAACACACCATATTCAACTATTTTCAATTATTGGTACACCACTGATACACAAACAACTTATTTCTATTTCACAACATTGATGATAAACTTTTCTATCTTGGTAAAAAGCCACGTGGTAATAACTATTTTCCAAGGCTAGTGATGAGAAGAGCTCCTCTGACCTATAGGTTTATATGGGTTTGAAGGGTTATATCTATTTTAATAATTTAAATTTTTTTAGATGAATAATAAGGACTATTTACTGTTATAATATTTTTATAATTATTATTATTTTTAATATATATATATATTTTAATAAACAACCAATGATTGACTTATTTTATCTATATATATTATATTTAAATTTAAGAGAAAATTTCCAAAAAATAATAAAAATATAGAAAATAAAATATTAGATCTTAATAAAATTTTATATTTTATTTGCCCTTTTTTGAGAAAAAAACTTTCATTTTTTTCTGTTCTTCAACTTTTTGCAAGCCAAAACAAATTTTTTGTTTAGAATTTCATATTGCGATAAAAAAAAAAGTTGCCAAAAATTTTATTAGCTTTCTATTACTTATTTTTTGGAATTTTTTTATACACATTTGATATGTCAACTTAGCGTTTCTTTGAGTGTATTTTTTTAACAATAAAAGGATTCATAAGAAGTCATGTTAATGTGCACTGTTTTATTCTTTGAAACTTTTTGTTTTTGAGAAACAAAATGTGTTACAACAATCTAGACAGAGTCTACTTTGGTTTCGTCATATTTACAAAGCCAACAGATGCATATCATAATTACTATAACTTTTTGAACTAGTCCAATATGAAAAAAATGCATATTTTGAATATGTTTCGTGATGCAAGAAATTTCTTAACATATAAGTTATAAACTAAAAATCTAGAAACTACCCATTACAAATGACGGACCAATGTAATGCACCATAATTTTTTCATTTTTTTACAGTGTATTTTGGAAGATACAGAATTATAATTTCACTAAATCATAATGACCTTCAGAAATTGTTTGCACCTATTTTATTACAAAATTAATTAAAATTAGTAAATATTTATGAAATTGCATAAAATTTGTATTTCCTGGAAGTAGATTGAATTTTGAAAATGATTTTCTTGGTTCCGACAGTTAATTCAAAATGCTTCATGGAGGTTAATGAATCCAAAGTTGAAGATATGTATTCAGAGCTTGGCTCTGCGTAATTGTTGATGCGTTAGTTCAGCTGAACTCTTAAAAAAAGTTTGGTTGAATTATTTTTTGCGTTGATGGCCCATCAAGTCTAACGACATAAAAGTTTGGCCAACTTTTTTTATAAAATTTCACCGAAATTTTACCCGACTTTCCATCGGTCAGAAAATACCACGAAGCCCCTCCAAAAAAACATTTCGCGACAATATAAATTGCCTCGAAAGCATTCATTATTTTTGCATATTTTTGCACATTTGGTCTGATTTTACAAAGGTCTAGGTCTAATTTTGCAAAGAATTGTTTTGGGTTTAAGGAATTTTCTTGGAGGTACATTAAAAGGACATTTTTGCAAAGTATTATTTTGGGTTTAAGGAATTTTCTTGGAGGCACATTTAAAGGATATTTCTTGAAGGTATGTGATACATTTTTTTGGATGTTTTTTGGGCTTAACTTTCATTGTTTTTGAAGGTATGGATTTGGGCTTAATTATCATTGTTTTTAGAGGCTTTGGGCTTAATTTTCGAAGGAAAATTTTTAGGCTTAATTTCGAAAGGACTCTTTTTAGGCTTAATATTCAAAGGACATTTTTTGGAAGTATTTTTTAAAGTGATATTTTTTTAGAGGTTTTTTTGAAGCAATTTTTAAAGTGGCATTTTTTAAGAAGTTGGAATTAATTTTCAATGGACATTTTTTGGAGGTATTTTTTGAAGTCGCATTTTTTTAGAGTACGTGTTTTGGGTTGAAGTAAATCTTTTATAATGATTTTTTAAAACGATTTTTTGTCTAACTTTTTAAATGAATTTTTTTTGTAGGACTTGGAAGGAAATATTTTGAGCTTTGTTCATTTTCATAAGACATTTTTTTCTCGGATTTTTTAAGGTAAGTCTTTTGGATTGAAGTATGTACTTTTTACAAAATTTTTAAAATGAGTTTTTTTTTTTTTTTTTTTTTTAAATTAAATATTTTGTGATGTTTTTTTTTAATCGAGTTTTTGTCTAAATTTTTGAAGGAAGTTTTTTGAACTTCATACTCTATTATCATGGAAAATCGAAGGAATTGTACAAGAAAATATGATCGGAAAAGAGACTCTGAGGAACGTAGAGAAGAGACGAGAGAATCTCACAAAAGAAAGAGAGAAGCACTCTCAAATATTGAAGGGGAAAATCAACCTCTACTAGAAGTTGAAGTAGGTATGTAAATGTAAATATTATGAATTTGATATATTTAAAATTTTCCTGGTGTAAAATGTGAAGCTTAGTTTTTATTTTATAAACTAATTTGTAAAATATTTTGCAATGTAAATAGAGAGAGATATTCCTCCAAACATTGATGATGAGATACAAAATTTTCAAAGAGAGAGTGAAAGAGATATTGAACCAATGATTGAAGATGGTGAAAATTTTGAAATAAATTCAAGTGAAGAAATTTAATCACAAGGTATGTATATATATATGTTGAACAAATGCATATATTATTGAAATTATACATATTTATTAATTTAGTTATTTATTGAATATGTAAAATTATTATGTACTATTCATTCGAATATGTAAATATCAAATCAATGTCAACGATGAGATGTTAGAAAATGTTGACACTCACTCATATGGAGATAAAAGAGTTGACCATGCTATACAATATCGTGTTAACCGCATTTTTGATACGTACTTCATAAAGGAAAATGTGGCAGTTCAAGCCTAAATTTTGAAAATTCTCATATCATTAAGGAAATAAAAAGAAGCTAGGAATTTATTGGGTATTCTAAAATCAACCAAAGATAAAAAGAAAATGAAGGAAAATGTGATAAAAAAATATAAATAGTGCTATAAATTCAATTAGAAGATCTAGATAGAAAAATGTTTCAGTTGTACGTAGAGAAATACATATGGTAGTGGTTTCATCAAGTACTAAAGAGAATCACTTGGTAAAATCTATGGCATGAGCATTAGGAACCTCACAAAAAACTTTTCACAAACATCGGAAATTTCGGTTGCAAATAGATGTAAATGATGAACTCGCTTATTGGACAGCTATTTGTAGGCAACCATACAAAGATAGAATTGGATAAAATGTTAAAAAAATAATATATGAATATTGGAAGAAAAATTTGCATGTTTTTCCAACTGAAAAGCATGTGATGCGAAGAAGAATAGTAGGAAATCAACTTGCAAAACATGAAAAACATTTCTTGGAAACCACTCAGATAGAGTTTTTTGACAAGTTCAAAGAAGAGAATTTTGAAATTCATGTCTCAATCAATGCTTTTGTTCAACAAAAACCATGGTATGTAAAACCTATCACCGTATGCAACACTTGTTGTTGTCATTATCATGTGGAATTTGATTTATATTATGACACATTCCTTAATTTTGGTAGAATATTTTGGAAACATTCACCTCCTCCTTCCATTATCCATTATTTTATATCTCGAATTGTATGTGAAAGACAAAGCGATGAACTATTTTACGAAAACAAATGCGTTGGTGGTAAAAAATGCGATGATTGTGGAAATTTGACTAAATTTCAAAACAAATATTGTATTGATATAAATGATCAATCATTTCCCAACATGAAAGTGAAATGGAAGAGATATGAATATATCCATACATCGATTCAAGGTGCAAATAGTACTAAAAGAATTGAATTACGAGAAGAATAAATTTTTGTGATAGACTTTTTGAGAAAGTTTGAGGCATAAATTTATAAATACAACAAGAATTCCCATAGAGTTCGATCGAAAGACTTGCAATTCAAAAATTCCCATCAATTTTTTCCACAAGGGACCATTTTGTCAGTAATTGATTTTGCAGAAAACTACACATTTGTTCCACTAAAAGAAATTCAGAGTGAATACTATCATTCTGACCAAGTCTCTATGTTCATCCGTATTCTATATAGACATGTTGAAGTAAATGTCAATCATATAGAAAGAAAAAATGAAAATCAACATGTTATTAAAGAATATCACTTTTATATCAGTGACAATCGTACACATGATACATATTTTGTACAACATTGTTTTGGAAATATTTATGACTCCTTGAAAAGTCATGGAATAACATTCAATGAAAATTGGATATGGTCAGATGGATGCAAAGGTCAATTCAAATCTGTATGATCATTCTTTTGGTTGTGTTTCCTTCATAACAAAACCCGCATTAAACATTGTTGGAATTTCTTTGAGACTGACCATGGAAAAGGAGATCATGATGATGCAAGGGCATGCATGAAATGAGAACTTCAAAGATATCAAATGAACCCCTCTGCAAGATGACTTGTGGACGCTAAAGAATTTCTTCAATGGTGCATCACTGCTCTAAGCCATGAGACTAACCGATCAAGGGAAGTACGAAGGTACATTTAATTTAATTTTTATTGGACATCTAATTTTAAACAATGTAGATTTATCACAATGATTATATTTGATGGTATTTTGATATCATATTTACATTATTTTTTGAATTTTCCATATAAAGGTTTTTTTGGCATATTGGGATCAAAGATGTAGATATATCAATTGGAAATGATGTTGAAACAATGAAAGGGACTCAAAAATTGCATTCAATTAAAACAAATTTGTCTAGAAATGTGTTTGCATTGGATAAAAGAAAATATTATTGTTTTTTTCATGTTTGCATAAACAAAAAAAAATCCAATGACGTTTGTGAAAACAAAATGTATGTAAAAGATTGGAAACATACAGAGATAAATACAAAGGGAAAAATGTCCATTGCAATTTTTGAAGAAATGAAATCAGAAGAGACTACACTTCCATCCGATGGTGATCGAGTTTCTGATCTTGTTAGAGAAGGTAACATCTGAATTGCTTTCAAATAATAAAGATCTAGAAATAAATTTAAATATATATGTTTGTTAAAAGTTTGTTTTATTGTGCAGGATATGTTTTTGTTGTAATTGCACCTACTGACAACGAAGAAAATGTGAAGTATTATTTGATGCGTTGCACTGAACGAAAAATGAAATTATTAGAAAAATATAATGATCATGGGTTTCCATATGAAAGAGGATCTATTATACTGAAAAGTTTTTTTTTCGGACAAACTAATCAAAGTGGGGATTTTGTTTACTTTGAAGACTATGAACCTAATGTCCTAAGTTGTCAATATAGTCACTTGGTTTGTGCAGCACGCATAAAGTTGATAGAGGTTCAATCAAAGAAGAAAATGAAAATTAACAAATGGACAATGTCAAAATCCGATCATGAATGGATAATTGAAGATGGCATTCCATTGGAATTTTTTTTATTGAACTACCCAAACATTTCTTCTCTTTGGATTCATGTTTTAGAACTTCTAGAACTCAATTAAAAATTGACTTGCCTGGTTATGTTATATGTGCAAGTGTTTTCACATGTATAAATTGTTTTGGTACATGCACACTAGTATCAACTGAAAGTAGCTTTTCTGTACATGCATTGATGAAAAATGTTGCATGTATTGGATATATATATGTTCTAGAATGCAATTAATTGTTCAAGTAGTTTTCTATGTGCATTGATGAAAAATGTTTCACGTACTGAATATATATGTTCTAGAACGAAATTAACTGGAAGTAGTTTTTCTATGTGCATTGATGAGAAATGTTGCACGTACTTTATATATACACAAAATAAATATGACTAGTTTGTCTCGTGGTTTTTTCTGGTAAAAAGTACCCACAATGTAAATAAATCATCCACAGTATAGTTTTATACAAATATTCCTTTTAGACAATAGACTCGGAGCACTTCTCTGACTTTTGATGGGATTTGACCCACATCTCTATTCCTGGTAGAAAATAGTACAAAATTTGTCTCTCCAATGGTTGGATATGTTCTAGCCAATTAACTAAAAGTAGCTTTTATATGTGCATTGATGAAAAATGTTGCACGTACTAGATATATATATGTTGTAGAATGAAATTAATTGTTCAAGTAGTTTTCCCATGTGAATTGAGGAAAAATGTTTCACGTATTGAATATATGTTCTAGAGTGCAATTAATCGAAAGGGCCTAAATTCTATTGGCATTGATGAAAAATGTTGAAGTACTAGATATATATGTTCTAGAAAGAAATTAACTATTCAAATAGCTTTTCTATGTGCATTGATGAAAAATGTTGCACATGTTCGATATATATGTTCTAGAATTGAATTAACTAAAAGTAGCTTTTCTATACATGCATTGATGAAAAATGTTGCATGTATTGGATATATATGTACATTTTAGATTGCAATTTTAATTTTATGATTGTTTTCAACACATCTAACAAGACCTAGAATCTTATGATTGCTTATATATATATATATAAAGTATTGTACTTCAATCGTTTTAACATATATATTCAAACATGTGTAAAATCATTTCTACATGTACATATATTCATGTGAATTTTTTTTGTTTGGAAAATGACAACTTGAATTTTAAAAACAAAACATAATATCATAATCACATGCCAAATGTAGTTCAACCATCCAAAACTTGAGTTTTAAAAACTTTTTGATTACATCACAACATTACTTCACATGCCATGCCAATTTTAGTTCAATTATCCAATAAAAACATTTAACAATATATCACATGCCAAATGTAGATCAACCATCCAAAAATTAAGTTTTAATTTAATTACTTCACATGACAAATGTAGTTCAACCATCCAAAACTTGATTTTTCAAAAGAAAAACATTAATATAGATCACAACATTACTTCACATGCCAAATGTAGTTCAACCATCCAAAAATTAAGTTTTAAAAACATTATATATCACATTCAAATGTACCAAATGTAGTTCACATAAAATATGCCCAAAATTTGTTGATCTCACAAGTATCAAGTATTAAGTTATATATGACTGCATCTAGATAATATATAAAAAAGTAAATTTAAGACTAGAAATCTATTGAAAATATAATGTTGCACGTGTGCATGTGCATCATCCATCAAATACAGATGGATGTAGTGTCTTTCCTAGCAAATTCCCAATCCATGAGCTATCCTACGAAGCACGGGAAACCTATACATAATGTGTACAAACATTAAAATTTTATGTTTTAAAATAGAGTGAGAATATATAGAACTTCATGTAAAAAAAAAATATAAAAAAATTTCATGTAATACCTCATGAGATTCCCTCTCCATTTGTTGGTCGTCTGCTAGAGCTTCCCCTATGGGAACATCCCCAATAGTAAATTGTATAATATACATGTACAGTTATATATATATATATATATATATATATATATATATATTAAAAAAATTCAAATGAAAATGCATATATATAAAATTATTTTCAATAATATTAAAAAAAAGTTAGACAACTTGTTCAAATGGTTGAAATGGTGTGGATGTTCCTATCTCCATTGCTAGAGTCCGTGGAGAATAGAAATCCTCTATAGATCAAAAAATTTAAAAGTATAAAATAACTCAAGATCAATATCTCAATTTATAATAAAACTTTTAAATTCAATTTTTTTTTTCTAAATTAAACTAATTCTATTATGGAAACATAATTTTAAAAAACTGCCTCAGTTCAGCTATGGGAGCCTGAAGACTAGGCTTGATGTCCATGTTGTTAACACAAAATCGAACTGCCCAGAATGGGAAACCAGTTCTTTTTCGAGTTTTGTCACCACCCTTGAGAGGGAAACCGATGCGTTGGTCATTGCATACATCATAAAAACATGAAAACAAGAGTGACTGGTAGCTGCTGCTACTGTATAGAAACCAGTGGTAAACAAAAAACTTGCAAAACAATAAGACATGATTGACATATTGAGCCATGACAGAATGGGATTACTGTTCTATGTGTGGATAAGGCAGCTCCTCCACTATCCGGCATGCATACTCGTTATCCAGTTCAGCAACGTCCCCTCCCTGTCCTGCTTCCTTGTGCTTGGAGTCTATGGTCACCTGCAGTGAAGGATTTCCAGCCTTTTCTTTCTGTTATGATTCCTTGCTCTTGTTGTCTATGGCCACCTGCAAAGGATGTATGCCCAAGTCTGGAGAGGCAGGCCCAGGTATCCCAAACGGTCGTGTTGAAGTATATTCATCCAGAGCATGGCTGAGACCCGTGGGAGGGGGGATAGGATTAGGCAGGGGAGCAGGGCTGCGGGATATTTCCTCTCTCAGGGAGACTGTCACAAAGACAGTGATAAAAGGCCGGTTAGAGGAACAGTCAAAGTGGAGCTCAGCTCTTTGTGAGGTCTGGCGAAAGAAGGGATTGTCAGGAGCTCGTGGGCCAGGGTGAACAGGATTGGTTGGACCAGCAGAGGGAAACAGAGAAGACTGAGTAGTGTGGGTGGAGTCAGGAGGTCTGGCGCTACCTCTTTTGCTTCGGGAGACAGGAGAGTGCCTCCATTCAACATGCTCGGAGGAGGTTTCGGCTTCAGAGCTCGTGGAGGGGCGAAAGAAAATAGAAAGACCACGACTCACACCCCGTCGGCAGCACATCCTGTGCCTCAATCCGGGCATGGCGGAAACTGATTTAATAGTAAAATTGAGACAAGAGGAGCTAAGAGAGGATGGAGGGAGTCTGCAAGTAGCATTACAAGGATGAGGCGAATGGGAAAAGGAGTAGCAGAGATTACTTTGTGTGAAATGCGACCCCGGAGTGGTTTCCAAACAGCAGTAGAGAGAGCAGCGTCACCCTGTTTGTGTGCAAGCACTTGGCTCAGCACAAGAAGTAGGGCAAGCGCTCCACAGAGGGTGCAAACGACAGAGGCTATTAGCAGAGGAACAATTCAAATCGACCCGGGTGGAGTCCATGGTGAACCAGCAGAGCAAGAGATGAATAACAAATCGATGGCAATGTTGAGTGAATGCAGGAGGGACATGCAGTTTAATGGTGCAATTAATGGAGCCACAGGGGGCCATATGGCCACTCCATGTGAGTCTCCTTGGGATTAGGCCTGGGACATAGATCCCATCAATCTTCCCTGCCATCCGCATCCGGAATTTAAAATTCAATTTATAAATTATAACTTAAAAACATATATATTTAAGTGAAAAATTGAATACTTCTGCAGGTGGATTTGGCACATCTCCTAAGAGAGGCTCCAAAAGAAAATCTACAAAAACCTAAAATTCAAAAAATTTAGAATAACTCAAAATCTCTAGATCACATTTTATAATAAAACTTTTAAGATTCAATTTATAACTTTTAACTTAAAAAAATATATATATTTAATTGAAAAATTAAATACTTGTGCTGTCGGATTTGGAACATCTCCTAAGGGTGGTTCAGAGAGAAAATCTCCAAAAACCTAAAATTCAAAATATTTAAAATAACTCAGGATATAGATATATCTCATCTTTTAATGGAAATTTTTGAGGTCGAATATATAACTTAAAAACATAAATTTTAACAGTGAAAAATAGTCCATACATGTTGTTGTGGATTTGGCACATCTCCTAAGGAAGTAGAAGGTACATCTCGAAGGGAAGAAGAAGGTATTGCCATCCCAAAAACATCGGACAAAATCAGAATTTGTTAAAACATTTTATTATATATATCTACTATACATGTGTGCATAATTATTTATTTTAAAAATATCACTTAAAAAAAACTAACATTTTCCAACATATCTTGATGGTGAGACCCATCTTGATTGTTTGAACCAGAGGCTCCGAACGTGATATTAACATTTTCGTCATTCATCAAGCATGACAACTGCAAATGGTGTTAACATATAATGATACATTTTTTTTAGATTAATATATACAAATAAATGTATGTATATATGTATTTATTACAAATTGTATGTATGTGTTAAAATAATTGAACCCTAACCATTAACACATACCATTCCTATTCCCTCTTCCTCATGAACAATTAGGTCATGCCAACCATTATGACAATTCTTGCATATGTTTTGAGCTCTTCAACACTCATGTTTTTAATCTTTTCATCTTTATAATACACAAAAATAGCACGTGAATTCTCATGTGCTCTTTATCGATTCAGACAAACATCGAATCCACCCAATCCACTGTGAACATTTTCGATGATGGCATCTCTTGCTTCTCGACTAATTTGAGAAGTGGCTTCCATCTATGACTGCAAAGTTTCGACACGAAATGGTCGACAAACCAATGGTGGCTCAGGACGAGGCAACTCAGCATCATGCCTAGCGCCCCTACTGTCACACAATCGCACTTTCCCAGGACCAAAAAATTCAGAGGGAATGTCATTTTAGTTGGGTTTCATTTGCAAAAGTAATTCTGCATAAAATAATTTTAAAAAGTAAAGTGGAACCTTGTTGTTCCATGGGAGTATTCCATAGGACGCAAGGTGTCTATCATAGAAATAGTGAGCTATATCAGGGTACTTGAAATATTGCACCTTAAACATCTTTATTTTCGGCCCTTCTTTGAAATTAAACATAGATTTTTCCATTGTTGTTGTAACTCTTTCTTTAACAAACTCCCATTTATCGGGACCCATCACTATTTCCTTTTTTTTTCTCATGACTTCCACAAAAGTATTAGTGGTTTGCCCAAGCTTTCGGTACACATCTACTAGTTGGCCTAAAAAGTGTGTAACTATTTCCAAGCTTTGTCGACTCTCATTAGGTAGAGTCAAAGCCACGAGATCTCCCTGCAATTTTGCATGAAGATATTGACACCTTTCTAAGGTGCATTGCTACATGTTTCTTTCCCAAGGTATATTGAAAATGTCAACTGGATAAGTCATGGTGGGTGGGCAACCTTCTTCTTGAATTAAGCGTTCTGCCCTACGTCTGTTTTTACCAACATTTGGAGAATTTTCAGCCTCTGCATCAATATATAAAGTTTTTCATATTATAAAAAACACATGTAAACAAATTTGTACAAATTGAATGAAAAAAATATTCAAATTGATGGCCACCTTGATGTGGTTGGATAGCATCTTGCTCACCCTAAAATAGTTGAGAACCAAAATGACCCTGCTGAGAACCAACACGACCATCTGTTGATTCTCCTGGGGAATAAATATCACCAAATTCACGTAACCTGCTAGCACTTATTGATGGCCCTCTAAGGGGATTTGAACCACCACCACCTCTCGATACGAGAGAGAAGTGTCATAAAAAAATATGAATTTATAATCAATTGAAAAATGCATTCATACATATAAATACATGTACATATTCATTGAATAAATTGTGTGAACCATACCATGACTGGGTGAACCATGGGCATGCTCCATTGATGGAGTAGAGACCCTTCTCCTCTTAGCTCCTAAAAAATAAAAAATGAAACTTATTAACAACTAATTTAACTCACAAAGTTGATAAAAAAATCAATTCCATATGTACACACATGTATGTATATGTATGGATATTTAATATTATATTTAAATACCATGAACATCCCTTGATCCCTGATCCCCCTCTCTCGTATAGATATGGGATTCTATTGATATTTTTCGTTCATCCTCCATGATGTATATATCTACAGTGGAAATTTATAGTTATTTTTTTAAATGACTAATTTAAAATAAATTCAAAATAAATTTCATAAAATTAATGTAATTTAGTGTGCACAAATTATGTAAAACACAACTTTCAAAGCACTAATTGATGTGTGAAACTCAATTTGAACAAAAAAAATTATAAAAATGTTAAGTTCACCAAATTGCGCTTTACATGGTGGGAGCACACTTGATATAAAATTGAAACAAACACAGTGTCATTAAAAAAGAAGTGAAACTCCATTTAAACAAAAATCTGTTGAAGTGCCCACATTTTAATTTTATAAAAATGTGAAGTTCACCACTTGTTGCAAATGTGAATTTCACCAAGTTGCACTTTACATGGTGTGGTGGGAGCACACTTGGTATATAATTGAAAAAAACACATGGTCATTAAAAAGGACGCAATTATAAGTACAAAAAACACACATATCCAGGATATGTTACATTGTCCATCAATAAATTTTGAAGGAGAGCTTCTCAACACTAATTCATATTTGAGAGATGAATCTTGAATTTTTTAAGAAGAGTGTCTCAAAACTAATTCATCTTTGAGAGATGAATCTTGAATTTTTGAAGAAGAGAATCTCAAAACTAATTCATCTTTGAAAGATCAATCTTGCATTGGCATTACCCCGTATAATTCTAATTTATCTATTAATTCTTTGATAGATCAATCCTGAATTGGAATTTTCCCACGCAATAGATCAGCAAACATCTTGTTCACATTTGTACAATGTCTTATACTAAAAAATTGAAATTGGCTAACAATATTGTTTGCTATTCCATGCATTTCTTTTAGCCTCTCTTTCTTAACTTGCTACACGCCATTCATCTGGTTGCATACAAGTTTAAAATTGGTGAAAACTACAATTCCATTTGATCCATATTCCATAGTTGTTCCCAAACATTCTATCGATCCAATATAATATGCCTCGTTGTTTGTTGTTCTTCCCAGTATATTCATTTTCCTTTGAACGACTTTGCTAGTCGCAATATTGGAAAGCACATATGTAATCATTGCTTTCCCTGGATTGGGATAGCAAGAAACATCTATGCATAATTTCCATTTTTCAACCATATTTAGTGGTTTTTTTATCCCTGAAAAAAAAAAAATTCACTAAAAATATATATTAAATTTACATTTATTGCAAATGCATGGGAGAAATGACACATGTGCATGAGATAAATGAAATGTTCATGGTTTATCTTAAATTTTGACTTAAAATTTTTATGGTAGAATTCACATATAGAACTAATGGGAGGAAGCCTTTAGTTTGTGGGAGAAATGAATTTTATACACCTGCTAAAACAACCAGTTATGTCAAAAGTCACACCTTTATGAGTTTGTGGGAGAAATGAAATAGAAATGACACATGCCTCAAAGTTTGCCTAAAATTTTATGGGAGAAGGGAGAAATTACACATGTATAAGGTTTTCCTTAGAGTGGTAGTGGTTTATGGATATGAAAATGAAGAACTTATTGTTGGTGTCGGGATATGAATAGAATTCAACCCCTTTTCCACATAAATCATCAACCCGAGGGATTTAGTTATTTCAAGACTAACGACAAAGTATATGCAGATACAAGCACATGGTCCGCTCTAGATCAAGGTCTAGTCTATAACACAATTATCACGGTAACAATAATGAAATGAACTGCAAAAATAAAAGGCATCCACATCTATGAACACAACTGTAACAACAACTAAAGAATCACACCAAACTCAACATGGCAAGAAAAGAAAGAAGAACGCATCACCTGATCACAAGTGTGGGCCCAACTCTTGGATCAGGGCTATGGAAATTCAAATATTATAGGAGAAATAGCGAGCTGTTGTATATTCAATTAATGATAAAAATATTAATTACAGTCTGTGTATCCAAAAAGGGTCCCCCAATTCACAGCCCATAGGCCTCCTTATACAATAGTCTTGAAACCCCCAATTCCCAGCAAGAAACTGTAAGAAAGCCTAAGATAGTGCTGATATATCCATGGCTATCACGTTGTAGCAAAAAATAGGGAAAACGCTGGAAATGATGGGTTGTGCCTTGACTTGCAGCCACAACGCTCCTATTGTAGCCAAATCTAAGGAAATATCGGAGTTAATATGTGAAAAGGTAAAACCTCCTTGAAAAATACATCATTAATCAAATATCCCATAAAATATAGGAAAAAGGGTTTTACCTCATGCTTTTAAGATAAATAATGGCACAAAGAGATAGAAAGATAGGGTAAAAATGGGAGAGGAAAGTATACAAATTAGGTACCCAACATCTCCCCCCAACTGGTCTATCTTCATGTCCTCATGCATCTCGTCATCTCCTCAGATCCGAAGTGGATTGAATGTGATCGGCATGAAGCTGTGTGAGGTCATATTTTGCAGCAATTTATGTTCCTAGTGGCTTATATCCTTCTATCAAAACAACGTCTTTCCACCAGTCGGGTTCAACGTTATAAGCAGGAGTATACTGTGCAGCTGGCAGCTATAAAAGGGGAAATTGAAATCTTAATCCCATCCATCTGATCCCACAGGTATGAATGCATGCCACATAACACGACATTCTCTCTAAGGCACGTGCAAAGTTAGGTGCCCCAAATACTTCACTTTCCCTGATGGCTAAAGAAGACAAATTCCATCTTTTCTAACAATTGTCCAGCGCTTCCTTGTGAAATGTCATAATCTGGCTGACACACAGGTCAGCACACCATTTCTAAGTTTCCGACATGTTTTCTTTACAGCCCTTAATCTGTAGAAAGGTATAATTCTTGTTATAAATGTTCAAGGACTGACCATGCTCTCTTCTCACCATTAATGGCTTCCTGGCTTGATTTTCTTCAAATGTATCCTAGGCCTTTCCCCATTTAATCTGATTGATGGTATAGGAGGTGAAATCCCTTAAGTGGATGTCCCCCACGAATGGACCGGGTTAAAGGACCGATCATGATTTAAATAATACCCATGCATGTAGATCTTGCACATTAAGTGTTTTCCTATAACATCATGAATTTTTAAAATACGGAGAAATTGAATGGGGTCCTCAATTTCGTACCAAATATCCTTATATATAATTTCAAGACAAAAGAAAAGAAATTTTTCATGAAGGAATAAGGCATAGCTATGTGCAGGAGGTCTGCAGGCCATTACTTGTTGTGCTAGGGAGAACATTTTCTCCTTATCTGCCTTTAGAAACTGAACTTGTTTTTCCAGCTCTTCTATCCTGGGCTTCTGTTTGGCCTTCTTCATCCATGCCTTGTATAACTGATCTATGTACCCTGTAACGACTCCAGTAGCCTGTTCTCGAACCCTAGCTATTCCTTTCTTGTTGTTTCTCACCGTAGACTGCCACTTTTGAATTTCAGCGGCCAAAACAAATTCTTGACCTTCAAACAACTCTTCCATTGGGCTGGTTTGGGTAGCTACAGTGGAGACTTCAATATTTGGCTTTATTTCCCTCCATTTGTAGATTTTTACCTTCCTTTTTAAACGTGAAACTTGCTTCTTCAAATCCTGAATCTCCCTTTTCAGTCTCATGGTTTCACTAAACTGCAGCTGATACCTCTTTTTGAGAGGTAACCTTCTTTTCTCACATTGTTCAACCCATTCCTTTTTAACGGTGAATTCAAGTTTTGGACCTATGATAGGCTCAGAAAGTGGCAGAATGCTATCAACACCCTCTACATATTCTTTTTTCAAGCCCTCCTGGTCGGCCCCCCTATCCACAGGGCCTTCTTCTCCTACATTTCTTCTAGAAACTCCTGTTGTTTGGTCAGAAATTTCATTGACCCCTTTGTGTTCTTATGTTTCTATAGGAACTCTCTCTTCCTGGTGAACCTCCAATTGTTCCATTTCAGTAGTTTTTGGGCCAATCTCGGCTGTGTCAACAAATTTTAGTACCGAGAGAACATCCACTTATTCCATTAACCATTTGGGTGAGTGAAACCCCCTTGCCCCTCTAGGCATCAGGGATTGGAACAGAGAACAGGGAATAGACCCATCATCATCATTTCCGGTTTGGACTGGGACTTCATGCATTACTACTTCAACTAGATTTGATGCTGGTTCTTGTGGAGCAGCATCGATTCCGTGGCTCAATTCCCTTCTCTCCTCTCACCCTTTTCTTACTACTTCTTCTTCGTGGGTCGATATTCGTTCTTGTGGAACAGTATTGACTGCCTGATTAATTCATTCTTTAGCCTCCGTTTCTTCAGGAATCACCTTTTTTTTCATAGTTGGTACCAATTCTTGAGGTCCAGCATCAATTTCGCGGGTTGAATCCTTCTGTTGTAGCTGAATTGTGGTGGTTCTTGTGGAAAACCCTTGCCTGTATCAACCTCCATATTTGTCTAGGAAGGTGATGTTGTTTCTTGCGAAGAAGCATCACTTGCCATTCCTCTATCCACAATTCCAATCCTTTGCTCTTCATTGACAAAGGTTGACGACTGTATAAAAATATAGATTTCCTACACAATGTCCATAATTCCTTTCTCTGTAGATTCTTCAAGCGAGGTTGGTTCTTGTGTGGCAGCCTTGTCTATGTGGTCGAATACTTCCTCCATATTCATCTCTTCTTCCTCTGGTTCTTCATGATCAATTTCTGTGTCCATTTCCTCGGGTTCCTCTGGTTAATTTTTTTTTCCATTTCCTTGGGTTCCTCTTGATCAATTTCCTCTGAAGGTTCTTCTTCCACCTGACCAGCCGGAGAGGTTGTTTCTTCTTCTCTAGCGGCAATCATAGTTGCTACTTCTTCTCTTGAGGATCTGCAGAGTTCCACCCGAGAAACCCGCAACCTACCTATTGCACCCATGACCAATAATCGCACCAATCCATGGTTAGAAAGTATTGCCATCATTCGGCAAGAGCACCAAGCAGAATGTGCCATATGTTGTAGTTGTTTCAATAGGAAAAATGACATATTTAGGGCATGCACCTGATTCTGTGGAAATCAAAGGTGTGTTATAATTTTAAAGTGATACTTGAATAGAGTTGAGGCCTGACCCTCGTAGGTAATGTATTTTATTACGAAACCTACAACTTCGTTCCAAGGATACGACATAGTTTTGTGCTCATATCCTCTGCCCAATTGAACAAAGATTTTTCCTGCCTACAAGAACAATTCGGGAAATTTTGGGAGAGAAATTTTTCGAGCAAACCATTGCTGCCCTTGTTGTCTCAGCTTGCTAACCTCTGCAATTACTTCCTCTGTGACATGAACTTCAGACCTATAACCTGTGAATGATTCTCCTCTAAATTGAGTGGGAATTCCATTGTGATACCTCCATCAAATCCCTACATTTTGTCAAAGTAGATATCCCATCCTGCGTCGACAAAAACTTGCCAAACCTCTGGATTGTTGCAAATTGAAAGTGTGTTTTAAGGCTCATGTCGCACAGCCATCCCACCCATACTGTGGATACTTATAGCAGCAAATCGTTGGGAAAGGTGGTGGGTACCAAATTTGGAGGAACAACATAGTGAAAATGGAAAGGTGGTAATGGTAAATACGGTTGGTAACTCTCAAAAATCGAGAAAAATAATGAAATAATACGGTAAGTGTGGTAAAATAAAAATAATAATTGTTCGTACAGGGTGGACGAGACATCGTACAAATCCCAATACGATTTCATGATGATACCACATATTGATGGGAATTGTATGAGCGAAATGTCACACTTAACTTATGAGGCAATTATTACACCGTCCTTGACATGACGACACCCCCCCGAACTTCAATTTTTTTCATCTGCAGCATTAAAATCTTCACATGGGATATTTAATTAAATCAGTAAAAGTCACGTGGAGGCGTACTTGACAGCCTACCTAGATGATGTGATGGTTGGTAGGATGAAAACGCAGCAATGATGTGGATGGTGTAACAACATTAGTATAACAGCAACGATGTAATAGCATCGGTGTAACAGCATCTAGTGTAATAGCAGCTGAGTAACAGCATCGGAGTAACAACATCTGGTGTAACAACATCGGAGTAACAGCATCGATGTAACAACATCGGTGTAACAACATTAATGTAACAACATCGGTGTAACAACATCAGTGTAACAACATCGGAGTAACAGCATTGGTGTAACATCAGCGGAGTAACAACATCTGGTGCAATAGCATCGGAGTAGCAGCAACTGAGTAATAGAAATACGAGTAGCAGCAACCGATTAACAACAACCTGAGTAGCAGCAACCAAGTAATAGCAACAGTGTAACAACATCGGAGTACAGCATCTAGTGTAACAACATTGGAGTAGCAGCAACCGAGTAACAACAGCATGAGTAGCAGCAACTGAGTAACAACAACATGAGTAGCAGCCACCGAGTAACAGCAACATGAGTAGTAGCAACCAAGTAACAAAAACCTGAGTAGCAGCAAACGAGTAACAACAACATTGTAACAACATCAGATTACAACATCCAGTGTAACAGTGTCGGAGTAGAAGCAACCAAGTAACAACAACATGAGTAGCAACAACCGAGTAACAACATCATGAGTAGCAGCAACCAAGTAACAACAACATAAGTAATAGCATCCGGTGTAGAAGCATCAAGAAAATTTCTTGATTTCCACTCCTTAGTCATAGCTCCTGCAAAAAGACAAGAAAATAGAACAGAATTCTTTATATATATATATATATTTACAACTAGGGTGCAGAGGAAGGATTCTCTGCATTGATAACCTTCAAACCAAATTTCTCAGAGATTTATTTAATAAAAGCATCCTTAGAGGTTGGTTTGCATTATAGTATCAGGCGATGTCCATTGAATATAAAGGTAGTACGTGTATTGTCAATTGTTACTAGCCTGACTGTTCCATTATCAAATACAGCGTCCACCTCATAAGGTCCCATCCAACGAGTGCAAATATTTCCCTTGAAATCCTTAAAACGAGAGTCATAAAGTAGTGCCCAATCTCCATTTTGAAACACCTTATTTTTAATAAACTTATCGTGCCATTTCATTCTCTACTGTTGGATAGCAGTAGTTCGCTGGACAACCATTGAACGTATTTCATCAAGATCATTAAGTTGAGCCAATCGGTGCTTCTGGGCATCTGATAGATCTAAATCAACTTCTAGAGCTATTCTTAGTGTGATTATTTCAAATTCTATTAGAAACAACGGGGATTTCCCATAAACCAACTCGAATGGTGAAAACCTAGTTGTATTCTGCCATGTTGTTCTGCACGCCCGTAGAGCCTCTGGAAGTTTCTGAGTCCAATCCCGATGATGGTATGCCACAGTTTTTGTCAAAATATTTTTTAATGTATTATTTGTGCTTTCCACTTGTCCATTCGCCTGGGGATGGTATGGAGATGTCACTCTGTACTTGACCCCATATTTTTTCATGAGCTTTGCTATCTTGTCTCATGTGAATTGTGCAGCTCCATCTGAAACAACATCTCTTGGAGTACCGTATTGAACAAAAAAATCTTCAAATATAAAATCTGAGACTACGTGTTCTGTTGCTTTTGCAATAGCTTTGGTTTCCACCCACTTATTCACGTAATCAGTACAGACTAAGATGTGGAATTTCTACTGGGAGGGTGGGTTAAAGGGTCCAATGAAGTCAATATCACATTTCTTGAAAGGCTCGAGGACTAGCTGTGCCTACAAAAGAATTTCATCAGCTCTACCGGGCTGCCCCATATGTTGGCAACTATCACACCTCCTGACATAATTCTGAGCATCAAGAAAAATGGAATGCCAATAATATCCCATTTGTAGCACCTTGTGGTCGATTTTTTTTCCGCAAAATACCCTCCACAAGGGCCATCATGGGCAGCTTTCAATACTTCATAAATATCATCTTCAAACACACAGCGTCGGATCTGCTTATCTGCTCCTGTATGAAAAAGGTACCTTGCCATCCAATAATATCTGGCACTATGATGAATAATATTTCGTTGTTCCCTATACGAAAAATGAGGAGGCACTTTCCCTATAGCAAGATAGTTAGCAATATCTGCATACCACGGAGGTTTAGTAGAAACTGAAAAAATATGTTCATCAAGAAAATTGTCTTCTATTGGTGTGCATTCATCATTGTTATCTATTATAGATAGGAAATCAACTACTACATTATCTTTTCCTGGCTTATCTACTATTGTAATATCAAATTCTTGAAGCAATAGTAACCATCTTGTAATACGGCCAGGAGTAATAGGTTTGTTCATCGAATACCTTTTTGCTGCGTGATCAGTATGGAAAATAGTAGAGTACCCTGTGATGTAGTGTTGAAACTTATTGATAGCGTAAATGAAAACTAATAATTCTTTTTCTTTCACTGTATAGTTTAATTCAGCGAGAATTAAATTCTTGTTGAAGTAATAAATTGCATACGGTGTTTTTTCTACCTGCTGTCCTAAAACAACCCCTACTACTATCTGAGAAGCA
The DNA here is from genome assembly GCA_034641835.2 of Pinus albicaulis. Lineage (NCBI taxonomy): Eukaryota > Viridiplantae > Streptophyta > Pinopsida > Pinales > Pinaceae > Pinus > Pinus albicaulis. The sequence continues at coordinate 554,168,991 of CM076571.1, forward strand.
TCAGTATGTATGTGAAATGGTAATTCCCAATCAGGTCCTCAGAGGATTGGAGTCATGCACACCAGCCCCTTAATTTTCGTGAAGGTTGTCTCACAATATTCAATCCACAAAAACTCTGCATCTTTTGTTAGCAATTGAAATAGTGGATGTGCTATTTTAGAAAAAATTTCTATAAAGTGCCTGTAATAACCAGCATAACCAATAAAGCTACGTACCTGTGTGGGTGTTTTGGGTACCGAGAAATGTAATATTACCTCTACTTTTTCTGGATCAACTTGAATTCCAACGGTTGAGAGAAAATGTCCCAATACTACTCCTTCATCCCTCATCATATGGCATTTGACTATACTCAACTATACATGGGTCTATTTACATCTTTTGAGTACCTTCTCCAAATTTTCCAATCCTTCCTCAAATGAGTTCCCATATGGAGTAAAATGATCCATATAGATTTCGACACTGTCATCGACCAAATCAGAAAAAATCCCCAAAATTTTCCTCTGGAAGGTAGCAGGAGCATTACACAAGCCGAATGGAAGGACCCTATATGCAAAGGTTCCCCACAGGCATGTTAAAGTTGTCTTGTCCTGGTCTTCCGGGGCTATCTTACAGTTAAATAGCAGGAAATTTATATCTGTTGATTTACATTTTTATGATTACGGAATGATTAATAACCTGTTGGTAAAGATTATATTTATATTTTATCCTCGGAGAAGGGTCCTCTCTATAGTATGAGGGAAAGAAGGTTATAGAATATAACTCGAAAACACACCAAAATAATATAAAATAGAAACCTGTAATAAGGTAAAAAACTGTTAGTTTAGTCCAAAGTATAAACCCTGGACTGAACAAGTCGTTTCCATGTCACTAATCTATGTTATACATGGACAAGAGTTACCGACGTAACTCAGAAGGCAAGATGGTCCAGAAATCTGTACACATTATTTAACTGGAGCATAGGAAATACACTAACATAAAAGTAGAATAAGGTAAACCACAACAAATCCCTCTTAATTTTTATGTTAAATTCCATCTGAGGGGTAAATATATATTTCTATAAATATATTACCAAAGACATATGTAAACAGTTCATATGTTCAAGAGTACAATTCCTAGGAAGACTGAGAAGATATACATAATTTATGTTATTTAAGAAACAGTAAAACCACACCATGCAGGAAGATGAATAAAATGCTGGAAACCAACAATAATCAAACTCTGTAATGTACTTACATAAACCAAAAAATGCTATAGATACCTAACATAAATTCAGAGATTCAAAGTACGTAGTTGTATATGACAAAAGGAGAGAATTTACATTAAAAACAAATAGGATTTTTGTCGAAAATAAGGTGACAGTCTGAGTCTCTTCACAAAAGAACAACAATATATACAATTAAGAACCCTGTTGGGTCAAGAAAATCCATTCACGGGATGGACCCAAGAAGTCTATGCTTATAGCCAAGATTAAGAGTCGGAAATGAGCGGAATTTAAATAATAGCTCAACCATTTAAACTAGGGCAAGGTCCATTGTATATAAACTTCCAAGATAAATCTGAGAACCAAGCTAAAATATATAAATAAAATAAGGTAGATGCTATGAGAGCTCGGAACAAATTTCTAGAGAGAAATATGGGAGAGATCTTGCAAACAAGTTCAACCGCCGAGATCAAGAGTCCATGTACCTGTGACTACATAGCAAGCCAGCATTACATTGTCGGTATGGAAAACAATTTTGCAAAGAATTGTTATGGCAAGAATCTAAGGCCATACCTGCATGAGCATGAGAACTGTGTTAGAATATAAATAATAGCCAAACCTCGAACCAAGGAAGAAACCCATAAAGATTAATAGTGGGATAATGGCTCGTTATGTATGTTAGCTTCTCCATGAAGCCTGAGCAGAACCCGCAATGCAACACTTTGTGGAAAAAACCCAAAGGTCAGTTACAATCATAAAACACAGTAATGACAGAGTGAAAACCCAATAATCCTAACATATGCAGTGGGAATTGATGTTAAAATTACCTGGATATTTTTAAGTTGAGGAGGTAGAAGTAGACTTCAGAAAAAAAAAATGTTGGAAGTTGCATTATAGACTTCTGACAATCGTTGAACTGCCAAAAGCAAAGAAAATACCGAAAGTCATCCTTGAATTGCTACTAGTGAACATGGCGAAAATATTGAGAAGTAAACAAACAATAATTAATGGAACCTAAAATTTCAGAACTAAATGAAGAATAAACAGTTCTGTCACCTCACCTCAAACCCCAAGTGGAGAATGGACATTATACTTGGTAGTAGGGCACCTGTAATACAAGTTTGCTATGGGAAACCAGGCAGCTGTAGCAATGGTGGCGGGGAGGTTGCAAAGTAGGCACCTCCTGCCTTGCGAGAGAAAAATGAAAAAAGAAGTTAGGGTTGGAAGGGTGGTCGATACCCTCACCCGTTGTCCAACAATCCCAGCCTGGATTTCACACTATAGATCAAAGGGGTGAGGGGTTGACAAGTGTCAGAGGAGTGTAATGAAGTCCATGCAGAGTAGATTCCCATAGTACACGGTATAATTCCCAATATTAAGCCTTTTAATACCTGTCAGAGGTAGGACGCATATATTCAATTAACTTATAACGTTTTTACAGTAAAGAGCTCAACTTATAAACCCAACAGATCAAAGCTGTCAGACCCATAACCCATTGGATTGTGAAATGGATTAAGATCATAGTTTAAGTTATTCAAACTATAAGTTAAATGATGAAGCTTCATATGGTCCTCATGAATAGGAACAAAGCATATTCATAGTTATTTTTATAATCATTTGAATTTATAAGGCATAGACATCGGTAAAGCCTAATCACTTTAAACCTTCGAATTATATTGCGTAAATAAATGTAAATAATAGTCATGATTGTATTATATTTGTTTATCTTAACATGTATTAGTGTGAGAAGGTATTAATATATTACAGTTAAGGTAAATAAAATAATATTTTTTTACTGTTATGTATAATGATGTTACAAGTGGTATCAAAGTAGCATTCATATGCTAGGACCCAAATGGGTTTCCTAAATAATAATCGTGTTATGTAAAATTCTGCATAGAAAGTAGAAAATGAGAAGGGGGTTGACGCATCAATAACCCTAGAATATAGGGGAACCTACAGCCCAAACCAATCCATAAATGAATATGGAAATGTGGATACAGTTGAGTATAGACAAGCATTAGCAGTCTAGTAGACTGTTGGAGGAACAACAACATCAAACAAGTATATTGTTGAGCATAGTGCAAAATATACATGAAGAGATGGTTAGGGTAAGGAGTGACAATGAAATATTGATGCAAGAACAAGAGAGGATGCTCAAAAGCCTTTCCGACAAGCAGAATCAAGGAATGGTACAACCTAGTCCTGAGAGGGACACTCAGGGATAAAATGAAATACAATGACAAACTAATGACAAAAATGATGACATACTAGAAGGGAGTCATTCCAAACGAAACAATAAGAACAAAAATTATTATGAATCTGAATCTGGTAATGCGTCCAATCAACAAGAAATAAAGAAACAAAAATTGGAACTACAGGGTGAGTTTCGCAAAATCAAACCACCTAATTTTGATGGGGAAGCTGAAGAAGTGGCTGAGGCTTGGTTAATTAATATGAACAAGTAATTTCAGGTTTATGAATATATTTGTCACCTCAAAGCTCATTTGGCCATTTATCAGTTGAGGGAGAAAGCTAACCTGTGGTGCGAGGAAGTTAAAAATGTACGAGGTGTCAAAGACCAGAACATGACATGGGATGAATTCCAGCAATATTTCAAGGATAAATATTTAACAAAACATTTCTATGATGAAAAGTCTTAGGAATTTCATGATTTAAGACTGGGACATATGAAAATGGATGAATTCATAACCAAGTTCACGTCATTATTAAGATACATGCCTTACCTAAAATATGAGAAAGCTAAAGTTCAATGATTTTTGAGTAGTCTACCTACTCACATGAAGGAACGAATCGAATTTGTGAATCAAAGGACAATGGATGAGGAAATTCGAAAATCATGGATGTGCTACCAATAGTCCAAGGTGAAAGGAGAATTAGGCAGAAATTGGCCACCAAAGAAAGGACAAAAAAATAATTCAAATTATAAAAATACCAGGTCAAGTATCTTTAAGAATTCTACAAGAAATTCAGTAAGTAAGAAATTTGGAAGAAATCATCAGAGAACAAAATGGCTTACAGAAGAACGACCCACAGAGGCTTCTAGTAAGCCAGAACATGGACAAACTCAGAAACCTCCCCTACAATAATGGGGGTGTGGCGAGGCCCACTATTACAAGAACTACCCTTAGCGGGGAAGAAATGAAACAAAAACCAACCTACAAGAAGCTTCTAGGGTGGGGGATGTGGCTCGAAACATAATCAGAATTAATGTAGCTTTAGAATACTGACAAGAAGACTACCATCCAACAATGATAGAATTATAAGGTAAGTTATTCTCACAATCTGTTTCTATTTTGGTTGACCCAGGTTCCAGTTTAAGTTATCTGAACCCCCGAATAGTAGAAAATTGTAATTTACAAAGTCAGAAATTCAAAAACCCTTGGCTAGTACAACTAGCTACTAGTGCAAGGAGAAGAGTTTGTGTCGAGGTTTAAAACTGTTCTTTGGAAATTGGAGAACAAAACTTAAATGTAGAATTGAATATTCTACCTTTGGGATCCCATGCAATACTATTGGGCATGGACTGGTTAGAAAGGTACTGGTCATGGTGGATTGTAAGGAAAATATTATATATTTCAGAGTGGATGATGGTACACACAAATAATTACAAGGAATTAAGAAACCTTTACAATTACGTCCCATCACAGCATGTTAGTTGAGTAAGTGCATAAGAAAAGGATGCCAGATTTATGCCATTGAAGTGGGATTTCCTAACTCTAAGGAAAATACCCCTATGCTGGAGAATATACCCATGGTACAAGATTTCATCGATGTATTTCCAGAAAATGTACCAAGTTTACCCCCAAAGAGAGACATTTATTTCACTATTGAAATAATGCCGGGTACAATACCAGTTTCAAGACCGCCATACTGGATGAGTGTACTCAATTTAATAGAAATGAAAATCAAACTACAAGAACTATTGGATAAGGGGTATATCCAACCAAGTGTCCCCTTGGGGAGCACCGGTGATGTTCGTAAAGAAGAAGGATGGAACCATGCTAATGTGCACGGATTACAGGAAGCTCAATAAATTGACAGTAAAAAATAAATATCTGCTGCCATGTATAGATGATCTATTCGATCAGGTGAAGGGAGCGGCTGCATTTTCAAAAATAGACTTAAGATATGGATATCACCAGATCCAAATCAAATATAAGGATATTTACAAGAAATAGTTTCACACCCGATAGGGGAATTATGAGTTTGTGGTATTACCGTGGTTTAACCAATGCACCAACAACCTTCATTAGTCTGATGCATGGCATATTTCACCCTTTTCTGGAAAATTTTATTCTTATATTTATTGACAACATTTTGATTTATTCAAGAAATATGGAAGAACAAAAGGATCACTTAAGGCTAGTGATGGATATGTTTAGGAAACATCAGCTGTATGCCAAGTTCGGAAAATGTGATTTTTTTCAAAGAACAAATACAATACTTAGGCAATGTTATTTTTGTTGAAGGTATAACAGTGGATCCTGAGAAAATCAAAACTATGATGGAATGGCGAGTACCCTAGAACATAGTAGATATCCGTTCTTTTATGGGATTGGATGGATATTATAGACGTTTCATAGAAGGATTCTCAAAAATTTCTTTTCCTATCACATCCTTGCAGAGGAAGGGAAAAGTGTTCAGATGGACTAGTGAATGTCAGACTAGTTTTGAATTGTTAAAACACTTGTTGACTACTGAACTGGTATTGAGGGTAGCTGACCCTAACAAGGAATTGAAGTATGCATCAATGCCTGTAAGGAAGGAGTAGGAGAAATTCTATCCCTAGAGGGGAGGGTTGTTGTCTATGAGTCAATAAAGTTAAATTAGAATGAACAACGATATTTATCTTATGATTTAGAGTTGACATAAGTAGTGCATGCACTCAGAGTGTGGAGGCACTACTTATTGGGCAATAGATTTGTGTTGAAGATAGATCACAGTATTTTAACCAACTATTTTTGTTGGGTATGTGTTATATTTTTTGTGCATGGGTTTCCACATGGTTTTCGGGCATGATGGTTTTTAGCCCTTGGTATTTTGTAGATCCGCTCAAGGGAACTATGATTATGTTCTAATCCAAGGTTAATGGATTGGGGTTTATGTATTTTTCAGCATGTATATATATGTGTTGTAACACTAAAAAGAATATAATGAAAAATCAAGCTGGTCGTCCTGATTTAGGATCCAGGGGAAAATCTTTGTGTATATATGTTTTATGTTTTATGCTCTCGCTATTGTTTATCTTTTGTTTTTAAGATTCGTTTGCAATTAATTTCTGTACAGGGTTAAAACCTACATTTGGTATCAAAGAAGTTTCGGCTTCAAGGGGATGCCTTTTCTGCTGAGGGGTTTTTTGCTCGAGCCTGTGGTAGACCCTATTCAGTGGGAGATCTACGGGATCGATTCTTTTGGTGAAAGAAGATGGCGAGCAGTGGAAAGATAGAGATTGAGAAATTTAATGGTCAGAGTTTTGAGTTGTGGAAACTCAAGAGGGAGGATCTGCTGGTGGATAAAGATGAGTGGATCACAGTAGATCTAGGTACTAAACCAATGAAAATGTCAGATGAAGACTGGAAAAAGTTGGATCAGAAGGTGAACAGCACAATACGGTTGTGTGTCTTAGATTGGTATTGTTGAATGTATCTGGGGAAGCTACGGTGAAGAATTTGTGGGACAAACTTGGGACTTTGTACCAATCTAAGTCTCTGGTGAATAAATTGTTCCTGTGGAAATTTTTTTATAACCTAAGGATGAAGGATGGAGACTCGGTGACAGAGCATTTGAACACCTTCAATATTGTGGTAAGTCAATTGTCATCTGTTGATATTAAAATCTCAGTAGAAGATAAGTGCATCAGTTTTTTATATTATCTACCAGACTCATGGGACAGTCTGGTTATTGCAATAGGTAGCAATACGACTACCTTGAATTTTGATGACATTGTATCAGCCTTGCTGTCGGAGGAAATGAAATGGAGAAATATGGAGGGCCAGAATGGAGATGCCTTATCTGTACGAGGAAGGTCGCATAACAGAAATAAGAATAAGGTTTCGAGTGGGAGATCTAAATCTAGAGGGAGATCTAAATCTCTTGGAAAGTTTGTAAAGGTGTGCTGGAAATGCAGAAAGGAAGAGCACTACAAAAAGGACTGCAGATCTAAAGCCCCTGAGAAAGGAAAGGGATCTAATGATGCTCCTTTTGTAGAGGCAAAAACCACCTCGGATGAAGGTGGGGATGTGTATTTGGCTTCTTCTTCATATACACAGGTATATCATGAGTCATGGTTATGTTAGGTCCCTCTATCACTAGTATAGTCCCTTATTATTGTTATTGTAACCCCCTTATTGTTATTATTGAACCCTTGTAACCCCCATTTTGTTATTATTGTGCCCTTAAATTAGTATTGTTAGGTCGGCTAGGATTACATTGTGGCCCACTAGGATTACATTATGGCCCCATGGACTCCTATATATAGAAAGGAGGTTTTGTAAATTGTATCATCCAAGAATTTTTCATTTATATAATGTATTGGAGGTTTCCCCCTTGAAGTGGCTCATTTATAAGGCGTTGATATCTCTTTTCTTCTATTTTTGGAGCTGGTTACACAACATTTGGAATCAGAGCTTTGGATTCTAGGGTTTTGCTGCTCCAAACAGGTCATTGTGGAATTTTCGCTATAACATTTTTTCTACGAAGCTTCAAAAGCTGAAATTTTTAGGGTGCGAAGCTGAAATCTTGAGGAAGTTTGTCTAAAAATTTCAGAGCTTGGTTCACAATATTTTCGGAGATATGATTTGTGGAAGTTATGTTTTTTTTTTCAGGCTCCTAAACAGGTCATCGTGGAATTTGCGCTATAAATTTTTTTTGACAAAGGTTCAGAATCTGAAATTGATATGGTGCAAAGCTGAAATCCTGAGGACATTCTTCAAAAAAATTTAGAGCTTGGTTTGCAACATTTTTGGAGATATGATCTGTGGAAGGTAGTGCTTTTTCAGGCTCCTAAATTTCATCTCAAAGAGGTGATCATGGGAAAAGTTCAATAACTCTCTCTCTGGGCATCGGATTGGAGTGCTGTAAAAATTGGTTTCAAGTAGACAGACTTCAGTTTCTTGGATATCAATTTCAGAGACGAAGGACGAAACAGTGACATGTGGCAAGTCGTACAAGTTCGCTCTACTGAACCAGTCCAAAATTGGTTCATTGTGGGATATTGGAAATAACTTTGTCTTGAAGAATCCAAATCAGATCATACCTATGGCATTTGAAAGACAGTTCAGAAGGCTACGACAGCAATGAATTTAAGATATTGAAGATTCTCAATTACAGATATAATTCAATTTCAATACAGAGCTCCTAAAAAGCAAGTAAAAGATGTGTATTTTTTTTTTCCGAATTGCATAAGTCTTGTTTGAATAATCAAGTTGAATTGATTCCAAGGGAATATTGTAGAATAGATATCAGTATTGGATTCTAATATGGCCCCTAAAAAGAATTCAACTCCCATTAAGCCTTTAGAAGGCTCTACTGTGACTCATGAAGACGAAGAATGGAAACATGACATATCAAAATTACAAGAGCAAGTGCAACAACAAATTTCGCTCTCGCAAAGAACAACAAAAAATGAAATGGAAGTTTTGAAGAAAGGCATGGAAACTAAGATGGATGGTTTGAAGAAAGGTGTGGAATCTAAGATGAATGGTTTTGAATCTAAGATGGATGGCATGGAAGTGGGCATGGAAGCTAAGATTGATGACATGGAAGCTAAGATCGATGAAAACATGAAAGACAACATGGAAAACATGAAGAATGATCTAAAAGAATACATGGAAGGCTTGATGACAAGCTTAAAACAAGAAATGATTCCCAATGGCAGAAATATAGTAGAAGAACCTCATGATGAGAACAAAATAAATGTTAATCGTGATTTCATAACCTCTAATGTTGGCGGGAAGAACCACCATATTCCAAAAATGGATATTAGGAAGTTTGATGGAAAGGATCCTGTAACATGGATACTACAGATGGAGCAATATTTTGATCTCCATAACGTGCAAAACACACAAAAGGTACGCATTGAAACTTTACATTTAGAACAAAATACATTTGTATGGTATCAATGGCTTTGCTCCCGTAAAAAAATTGTCACTTGGTCAATTTTTACTGAGGAAATGATAGCACATTATGAGGATACAAAGAGCAACACCTTCTTTACCCAATTGATAAATCTCAAACAAAAGGGTTTAGTGGGGCAGCACATTGAGGACATCCAAAAATTGAATATAAGGGTAACTGATCTTACAGAGGAACACAGGATTGATCTCTTCCTAGGCACTTTAAAGGATAACATCCAACATGAAGTTCGTGGTTTGGAACCTGATTCATTGGAGAAGGCATTCAGGTTGGCAAGAAAAGTTGAATGTAAAATTATGGCGACAAGGAAGCCTACCACTCAATTCTATAAAGAAGGAAGTGTTGCTACGCCCAGATTTCCACAACCTACAAGGTTGACACCACAACAATTGGAAGAAAAAAGAGCAAAAGGGCTTTGCTACAGTTGTGATAGCAAATACACTAAAGGTCATAAGTGTGCCGAGAAGAAATTATTTTACATAGATTGTGAAGAGGAAGAAGAAAATGAACAAGAAGAGGATATACACCAAGAACCAACCCTAGAAGAGGAAGAAATGAATCCGACCATATCGTGTAATGCACTGGCAGGAATTACCACTCCTCAAACTCTCAAGATACAAGGAAAAATCAAGAAGAAAAATGTAATAGTGTTGATTGATTCAGGTAGCACCCATAATTTTATTCATTGTAAGGTAGCCAAGGAATTAAATTGTTTCCTATACCCAGCACCAGAATGTCAAGTGATGGTTGCAAATGGAGGAACTATAAATTGCTCTGGAAAATGCCATAATATTAAGCTAACCAAGGGGGAATATGTATTGACTAGTCCAATGCTTTCCATTCCTATGGGAGGTGCTGATGTTGTACTAGGAGTACAATGGTTACAATCTTTGGGGACGGTAGCTTTAAATTTTCAAGAACTTTTCTTGAAATTTTTTTCAGAAGGAAAGGAAGTCGAATTACGGGGTATTGCGGGGAAGCCAGGAAGGATAATAAGCTCTAATGTCATGAAAAAGCTTCTAAATAAAGAACAGCGAGGCGTAATTGCACAATTATGCTCACTAGAAGTTCCAACATCAAAATCATCTATTTCTGCAGATCTCCAACAAGTCTTGGACAATCATTCCAAGGTGTTTGAAACTCCCAAAGGACTCCCACCTATTCGCGATCATGATCATGCTATTCATCTGATTCCAGGAAGTGTTCCTCCAAACATCAGGCCTTATAGATATCCTTACGTCCAAAAGAGCGAAATTGAACGTATGATTGCAGAAATGTTAGAGGCGCGTATAATTCAACCTAGTCAAAGTTCTTTCTCTGCTCCTGTAGTATTGGTACACAAGAAGGATGGATCATGGCGAATGTGTCCGGATTATAGGGAGCCCAATAAGCTCACCATTAAAGATAAATTTCCCATTCCTGTGATTGATGAATTATTGGATGAATTACATGGAGCAATTTATTTTACCAAGTTGGATCTTCGTTCAGGATATCATCAAATTAGAATGAAGACTGAAGATATTCCAAAAACAGCGTTTCGAACTCATGAGGGTCATTATGAATTTCTGGTCATGCCTTTGGTCTTACCAATGCACCTTCTACATTTGAAGGGTTAATGAATTCCATTTTCAAACCCTTCCTTAGAAAATTTGTGCTAGTATTTTTTGATGATATACTAATCTACAGCAGGTCTTGGAAGGATCATGTTGAACATGTTGAGAGGGTGCTCAAACTATTGCAGGAGAAACAATTATATGCAAAAAAATCCAAATGTTTCTTTGGAGTACAAGAGGTGGAATATTTGGGTCATATTGTATCTCACGAGGGTGTGAAAGTAGACCCTAACAAAATTAAAGCCATTAAGGAATGGAAAGTCCCCACAACCATAAAGAAGTTGCGAGGATTTCTCAAGTTAACAGGGTATTATCGCAAGTTTGTTAAGAATTATGGGAGAATAGCAGCACCTCTAACAACATTATTGAAGAAAGATGCATTTTCATGGACTCCTCAAGCAACTAAGGCCTTTGAACGTCTTAAAGAGGCAATGTGCCTAGCACCGGTCTTAGCTACACCAGACTTCACAAAAACCTTTATTGTGGAATGTGATGCCTCAGGAAATGGAATTGGTGCAATTTTAATGCAAGAAGGAAGACCCATTGCTTTTGAAAGTCGTCCAATCAAAGGAAAGTATTTACAGAAACCTATTTATGAGAAGGAAATGTTAGCAATACTGCATGCACTAAAGAAATGGCGAACTTACCGAATGGGAAGACACTTCAAGGTAAAAACTGATCATGATAGTCTTAAACACTTTTTGGAACAAAGACTATCTTCAGAAGAGCAGCAAAAATGGGTCACAAAGATGTTGGGTTATGACTTTGAAATAATCTACAAAAAAGGAAAGTTTAATGTTGTTGCAGATGCACTCTCAAGAAATAATGAAGAGGTGGAAGCATTTCTTTGTGCCATTTCTATTATCCAACCAGATTGGATAACTGAAGCAAGAGATGAATGGAAGAAGGACAAAGATGTATGGACACTCATTCAAAAGTTGCAGCAAGATCCTAGTACATCCGATACATTTAGTTGGAAAAATGATTCCTTATGGTACAAAGATCGCTTATATCTTTGTAAGAATTCCCAACTAAAACAAAAGATTCTTCTCGAATTGCACACTTCTCCTTTAGGAGGACACTCAGGATTTTTAAAAACTTACCACAGGGTGAAGAAAGAATTTTTTTGGGATGGCCTTAAATCTGATATTCAAAAGTTTGTGGCTGAATGTTTGGTTTGCCAGCAGAATAAAGTGGAGACAATTAAGACCCCGGGACTTCTACAACCTTTATCCATTCCAAGTCAGCGTTGGGAGGAGATTTCAATGGATTTTATCACAGGTTTACCTAAGTCTCAAGGAAAGAATGTCATCATGGTGGTAGTTGATAGACTTACCAAGTATGCACACTTTTGTGCATTATCTCATCCATTTAAAGCAAGTACAGTTGCTACTACATTTATGGATAGAATTCAAAAGCTACATGGAAGCCCAAGGGTTATCGTGAGCGACAGAGATCCCATTTTTACTGGAAATTTTTGGACGGAGTTATTTTCTTGTTTGGGTACTCAATTAGCTCATAGCTCATCTTATCATCCTCAATCTGATGGTCAAACCGAGATCGTAAATAAATGTTTGGAAGGATATCTTCGTTGTTTTGTATCTGATAAACAAACACAATGGGTCAAGTGGTTACCTCTTGCTGAATGGTGGTATAACACTTCCTTCCATACTGCAGCAAAAATGACCCCATTTATGGCACTTTGTGGATATCATCCACCATCCATCACATCATCTTTAAGGGAAAATTCGAAGGTTCAAGCAGTGGAAGATCACATCGAGCATCAGCAAGAAGTTCTCCAACTCTTAAAGGATAACCCGAATTTGGCACAAAATCGAATGAAACAACAGGCAGATCAACATCGCAGCGAGAGAAGTTTTGATGTAGGAGATTGGGTATTTTTACGCCTACAACCATATAAAAAAATGTCCCTCAAGCAAGCTAAGAAGGATAATAAATTATCGCCAAAGTACTATGGTCCTTACAAGGTGTTGCAAAAGATTGGTACTATGGCATACAAATTGGAGCTTCCCGCTTCTTCGCGAGTACATCCAGTTTTCCATGTTTCATGCTTAAAGAAGGTTATAGGTGAAAATCTTCCAGTTCAAACAATATTGCCAGAACTTGATGAGGAAGGAAAATAATATTGGAACCTGAAGTGGTCACGGAAACAAGAACTCGATAGCTACGGAATCGATCAATTTCAGAGTATCTCATCAAGTGGAAGAACTTACCCACTGAAGATTCTACATGGGAGGATGAGAATTTTATACAAAAGCACCCAGAGCTACTCAAGCGTTGAGGACAACACTTTTTGAAGGAGAGGGGCATGTTAGGTCCCTATATTACTAGTATAGTCCCTTGTTATTGTTAGTGTAACCCCCTTATTGTTATTATTGTACCCTTGTAACCCCCATTTTGTTATTATTGTGCCCTTAAATTATTATTGTTAGGTCGGCTAGGATTACATCGTGGCCCACTAGGATTACATTATGGCCCCATGGACTCCTATATATAGAAAGGAGGTTTTGTAAATTGTATCATCCAAGAATTGTTCATTTATGTAATGTATTGGAGGTTGCCCCCTCGAAGTGGCTCATTTATAAGGCGTTGATATCTCTTTTCTTCTATTTTTGGAGCTGGTTACACAACAGGTTAATTGACTTGGGTGCATCCTTTCACTTCGCTCCCCATAGCGAGTGGTTCTGCGAGTATGAGAAATATGATGGCGGTGATGTCTTCTTAGGTGATGATAGGAAGGCTATAATCGTTGGACATGGAAAAGTCAAGCTGAAGCTGCAAGGTGGAAGGATTATAGCACTTCCTGGTGTTCTGCACATTCCTGCATTGGCCAGAAATCTGATTTTTGTAAGTAATATGGATGATGCATGTGTAAAAAAAGTGTTCGAGAAAGATACTTGTAAGATGGTTCGGGAAGCACTGGTATTAATGCGGGGAATTTGGATTGGAACTTTGTAAAAGCTTCAGGGTAGAACTATTATTGATGGGTGCACAAGTTATGTGGTTCTCGAAAGTGGAGCGGAAAGCCTAGTGGTCTCTGGAGAAAAGACCATGCTATGGCATCAAAGGCTTGGACATATTGGAGAGAAGGGACTTCAGATACTGCATGGAAATGGTATGGTAGAAGGTATGTCTAATAGCTCTTTGGATTTCGATTTCTGTGAACATTGTGTATATGTGAAGTAGAATCAGGTGAGTTTTCCTTCTAGTGCTAAGAGGGTAACAAGATATTAGAGCTTTTGCACAGTGATGTGTTTGGACATGTGTCGGTTCCATCACTAGGTAAGTGTGTGTCTATGTCTCATTCATAGATGACTTCTCAAGGAATACATGGATATATTTCTTGAGGAAGAAATCTAAAGTCTTTGACAGATTTAAAGAATTTAAGGCTCTGGTGGAAAACCAGACAGAGAAGAAGATAAAGGTGTCGAGGATAGATAATGGTGTGGGGAGTTCTGCAATAAGGAATTTGAAGAGTTCTATAAGAAGTGTGGTATAGCACAGCAGAAGAATACTTCATATACACCTCAGCAAAATGGAGTTGTAGAAAGAATGAACAGAACGTTGATGGAGAAGGCAAGAAGAATGCTTAGTGGTACCGAGTTAGGACAAGAATTCTAGGCAAAGGTAGTGGAGACTACATGTTACTTGGTTAACAGATCACCTTCATTAGCATTGGAGGATAAGACTCCAAATGAGGTATGGACTAGTAAGAAGCCCTCTCTTTCACATCTGAGGGTATTTGGATGTGATTCATATGTACATGTTCCAAAGGAGAAAAGGACCAAGTTGGATAATAAATCTGAAAGGTGCATCTTTATTGGGTATAAAGATGGTTTAAAGGGTTACAAACTTTGGAACCTGGAAACAAGGAAGGTTGTGTACTGCCGAGATGTGGTGTTTAGAGAGGTGGTATATGTTGTTAAACATGAAGTCTTACCAAAGGAATATGAGAAGATAGAGTTTGAGCTAAAGGAGGATGAATTGGACTCTACAACAAAAGAAGACTCAGAAGAGGAAGAGCCACAAACTTGAGCTGTGAGAAGATTAGTTCGGGAAAGAAGACAACCAGAAAGGTATAGTCCATATGCTTTCTATTCAATTTTTTCTTTAACTGTAACTGATAATGATCCCAGAACCATCAGGTAGGTAGTAGATTCAGATGATGGTAAACTCTGGAAGGAGGTCATAGTTGATGAAATGACATCCTTGCATAAAAATGAGGCATGGGATTTGGTGGAGTTGCCGGCTAGAAGGAGGCCCATCGGGAGCAAAATGGGTGTTTAAGAAGAAGATGAATGTAGAAGGCAAGGTTGAGAAATACAAAGCTCGGTTGGTAGCAAAAGGTTATTACCAGGTGTCGGGAATTGATTTTGGTGATATTTTTTCTCCTGTTGCCAAAGTTACTTCTATTATATTACTTGTATATGTTGCTGCTGCATTTGATTTTGAGGTAGAGTAGATGGATGTGAAGACAACATTTCTTCATTGGGATCTGGAAGAGGAGATCTACATGAAACAACCTGAAGGCTTTATGGTGAAGGGGAAGAAATAATTGGTATGTAGGTTAAAGAAGTATTTGTATGGGTTAAAACAGCCACCAAGGATGTGGTATCAGAAATTTGATACCTCTATATGGGGACTTGGCTTCACCAGAAGCAAGGAGGATCATTGTGTTTATTTTAAATTAATTGGCGACCGTGTTATTTATTTGGTTTTTTCTATGGATGATATGTTGTTGATTGGAAATGACAAAGAAATTATCCAAGATTTGAAGACCCAACTATTCTCCAAATTTGACATGAAGGATCTTGGTGTTGTATACTATATTTTTTGCATGGACATTAAGAGAGATCGGGCAAAGAGGAAGCTCTAGTTAAACCATAGGAAGTATGTCGAGACTATATTGCAGAGGTTAAATATGCAGGATAGTAAACCGGTGAATGTTCTGATTCATGTAGGTGTAAAGTTGTTTGTTGAACAATGTCCCAAGACACAAGAAGAAGAGGAGGATATGTCCCGTGTTCCATATGCAAGTGTAGTAGGTAGCATGATGTATGCAATGGTTTTTACTAGACCAGACATTGCACATGCAGTGGGAGTATTGAGCAGGTTTATGTCAAATCCACGGAAGGGAACATAGAAAGATGTTACCAGTCCCCATCAATGGGACGGGTTCTTGTATGTTTTGAGTGCTTCAGATATAAGATCTCTCTCTCTTGATGGTGTAGAAAACCCAGACAAAAATGCAACTCAAAGGGAGCTCATAAGAAAAAAAGTAAGAAAATATGACAATGATGGAGGATCAAAGTCATACCAAAAGTATAGATCGAGACTCATCTTTAGGCAACAAAAGGTAGTGAATGAATGGAAAAAACCTTCTATTTATAACAAAATATTCAGTTAGTCTAGATATTGATGTATAGTTAAAATATAATTAACCAAATCTAGATCCAAATTTTATGGAATATTTTATTATTTTTGTTGGAGGGAAAAAGAATTTGAATTTGGTCAAATCCCTTTATTTGTAAATAATAAATAAATAAATGATTTATTTATTATTTTAACAATATGGTTGAGTAACAATTAAATAAATAATGGTTTATTCACTTCTTTATAAATGATTTCGTCAAATTTAACAAGGAATATTATTTAAATAATGTTTTAAATAATTATTCCTAGAAAATAATAAGAAAAATAATGATTTGTCTAATTAATTTTCATGTTTTGGGTTAAATATGACCAGGAATATTAATTAAACTATGGTTTAATTAATTATCCCTTGAGGTAAATCAAACAAATAAGGATTTATTCAATTATTCCTCATGGGGTTTCCTGTTTGGACCATAAACAACTTAATAAATTATGGATTATTAATTTATTTTTCATAATGAAAGCAATTTTACTAGGGTAATTTTGGTCTTACATGGTGTACTTTGGTCCATCTAATAGTAACAGGTTAGATAACAAAAAATTGGTGTAACATTAGCAACGATGGACACAACACAAGCCAACAATAACGGACAAAGAACAAATAAAAAATGTGTTGTTGGGATTTCCAACTCTAGTATTTCTTCATTCTGCACCTTCTAGCATATTTATAAGGTGGTCCTTGAATCCGATAAAAATGGATTTGCATAGGGTGCGTTAATTAATTTTATCGGTGTGTAGAACCTCAAAAGAAGTAAAGGTCTCTAAAATATTAAAATCATACCCTCTATATCTAAATCAGAAATATCTGCGAAAAATGGTTTTGAAGAAGTGGAAACAGAAATTGAAGAATCAGGGTCCGTCTGAATCAACTGTCACCATCTTACTACTTCTTGGGGGATTTCATGTTGTATTTCAGTCCCTACTAGTCACTACAGAGTTTTTAGCCTAGCAAGGAATGGATTTCCTTAAAGTGATTGAGACGTCCCACACATGAACAATGGTGAGATGTTTTATTAACTATGGTCGATTTTCAGTCAATTGATTTTCCTCCTTACAAAAAACTCCTTAGTGTCCTGTGAATTCTTCATGTCAGCCAAATTAGTGAGCCATAGCGAAAAAAGGGAAAGAAGATCGCAAATGAATAGAAAGTTCATCAATGAAGTAAGCGAGATAACTAACTATCTTTGGCCACTTTTATACCTTTTGATTGATCCCTCCCTTTCTTGTTCGGTTGCTTTAGGTTTTCATAATATGGTGTTGTGTGGTCGTAGCTGAATCTTATATTGTGGTCATAGATGAATCTCCTAAGCTTGTTCATCCTAATCTTCTTCATTTTCACGTTGTCCTTAATTTGTTTCTACCTTTTCATAACTTCTGTTTGAAGTCATTTTCTCTCTCAAAGGACTAAGAAGTGGAGCTAGGGGTGCTATGGGATCTTGAAGGCCACCCGAGAAAGGTTTCCTTTAGTTCATATATTGTAGGAGAGTCATGGAAGTTGTGTCTCAAATGTGGGTTTCTATGGTTAGCGCATTCACTCGTTCACTCCCACTACACTATTTTCATTGTTGAATGCTCTTATTGGAACCATTGATGCCATCTTTGTTATCGAGACTAATTTTCTTTACTATTAGCTCTATTTTTTTACAGACCGCATGGTTGCCTCATGCTGAAAGCTCTTCACAAACAACGACTTAGGCGGTGAGCTTTGAAGGGGTGAAGGCTTATTGGCAAGTGAGTAAAGACATGAAAAGTGGGTAAAGACATTGAAGTCGAGAGAGTTATCAACTAGATGTCAAGAGGTGTCTCACACTACTGCCACCTAAACTTATTTCCCATTTACACTTTGGTTTAAAAACTTTGGTTTGAGAAAAACATAAAAATACTTTGGTTAAAACAACTTTACCCCATCCTCGAACCCTTAGCTATGCATAAAATGACATCGAGTTAGGCAATGTTCGCAATAAAAATTCGAATGCTAAAATTTGATTAAAATTTATGGGAACTTTATTTATAGTTGGTAAACTATCAATCGATCGCTACACTCCATCAGTGACAAAATCAGCCGAACCTTATTTTTACGTGAGATCGTGAGAATTGTTCTACCCAATAATATTTTATTTAATAACTGACCAAATCAGTTAAACATTATATTTACGTGAGATCCTATTCTGCCATAGGAATATTTTTTTTTACATTAATAAACTGTGGTGAATTTGGAGTTAGAGGATGTGACATCGACCCTGAAATCAATTCATGGTTTTAGGCACGAATAAATATTCAGTGGGTAGAGTGTTTAGTTTTTCTTATATAAAGTAGCTACAACATATGTAGATACAGTGTTTAGTTTTTCTTATATAAAGTAGCTACAACATATGTAGAATGGTGAAAATATTATATATATTTGAGCACAACTTGAAATAAAATTGCATCTTCAAAATTCGCTTTCAAGCTGTCGCTCTTAATTTGTGTGGCCAAGGTGAAGATATAACATATAATTGAACATAACTTGAAATAACATTGCATCTTATAATATAAATATTCAAAAGTCGATTTCAATCTGACACTCTTAACTTGTGTGTCTATAACTTGAAAATAGACAGCAAAATATATGACTATCAGTGGTTTGGCCCATGGTTTGAAATCAAAGTCCTGGAATTTGAAGGACATTCACACGAGGCGGCTACAACCACCAAATATTATATATTTCATTTGCAATCAAAGCTGTGAGTGGTGAGTTTATAAATTGGATATCCAAGCTGCTGTGAACAAGGGTGGGTTTCCAGATATATTGAATATGGAATCTGTGAAGGACGAAGTGGCGCTTCGGGCTTCGGGCATAAGTATGGAATTTTCACTAGAGAACCCTATTCTCCTAAGATGTTCCCTTCATCTTAAAATCCCTGACATCATTTGGAAAGCCGGCCCTGATGTTTCTCTCTCCGTCCAATAGATCGCCACCCAACTCCCCTGTGAGGATCCTGACCTGGGAGCCCTTTCCCATATTCTTTCTTACCTTTCCACCATGGGAGTATTCCGGAAACTCAAAGCAGAGGAGGGAATTAACATGAAATATAGGCTTACCAATATCAGAAAAAGTTATTTCACCTTCGAGGATATTAATTCGTGAAGCTTGGTTCCCTTAGTTATTTTGTAGAGACACCCAGCTTACGTGACCACGTGGGCAAAAGATTTTGAATTTTCCCACAAGCCCAAGTCGGTTCAACGCCATCTTCAACGCGGCCATGGTGGCCATAACAAAGGCCACTATGGAAGATATCTTAGTTGCTTATGATGGCTTCAAAGAATTCAACACGCTGGTGGACGTGGGAGGAGGGCATGGGGAAGCATTGGGTCTCATAATTGATGCGTACCATCATATTCGCGGCATCAACTATGATCTTCCTCAAGTTATCGCTACTGCATCAACTCTCCCCTGTATATTTCTAATCCCCTTTCTAAATTATAAATACACTTTTTTCCCACATATATATGTATATAAAAATTCTTATTATGACGATATATACCATGTTCCTTATCTATTTTTTAATCCTATTCTCATTGACACAGGTGTACAACACATTAGCGGAAGCCTGTTTGAGACCGCCACACCCTCTGCAGATGCCATTTTTAGGAAGGTAACTAATTATTCTGTTGTCGGCCGTTGTGATGGATTATATTTGTATGATAATTATTTTATTTGATAATATTTCTATTAAAGATAATATAACTACTTTATTTATAATTTTCTCTTGGATTTGTCAATCAAAGAATTTTCTACAAGTTGGAACGATGAAGACTGCATCAAACTACTGAACAAATGCTACCAGTTTGTTCCACACAAAGGAAAGTTAAAATTATTAGAGGTTGTCTGGGATTTAATGGAAGGCTATGACATGATAGAATCTGCCAATTTTGTGGATGTTGTTATGTTGAATTGTTTACTGGGAGGTGGCGAAAGGACCCGAAAACAATGGACTGAACTACTCCAAGCAGTCGGTTTTTCTATCTCTAAAATCGTGGGGAGGAAGGGCACTGTAACTAAATTTATTGAATAAATAAAGTGCTAAATGTTTAAAATATTTATTCCTATAGTACTTTAGTGTGCTTCTCAATCGAAATCATCTTAATCTATCATCACATAGTGTAATGTTCCCAATTTGGACTACTTAGAAAAACAGGCCTGAAAAATGCATTTTTCAGGGATGTGTGCTTCAGAAACCAGGAAAATCCCTTATATACCTTATATCAGAGTATATAAGACCGAAATACAAGAAGAGGCTCAAAATAAATCACTCTAGGTGGGTTAAACAGGTCTCCCACACCTAGTTGTCTTCAGAAAGTTGCCTAATGAAGGGCTACAACAGTATATAACACAATAATGGAGTATCAGTGAGATAATAAATCTAAAAGGTATTTAGAAACACCTCAGCAAAAATTTCATGTATAGCAGAAATAAGAAGATTAACTCTATCGACAAAGGATGGGGGAAAAGCGGTGATTTTGGCCCTAAAATGAGTGTATACATATATCCACGTAAACATAAGGAAAATGGTGAGTGTTTATTTTATATTAGGCTATGAGGGACTCCCATATCACATTTTAGGTCAAAAAAATGATCCTAGCTATATTAAACAGTTCCTCCATTCTCAACTAGGCTTAAAAACCCCGATTTCCCATGACTTAATGTATGCAGAAATTTCTGAAGCTTATGTAGCATGGATTTTTGAAGATGAAATGTATAATGTGGTCTGAAAATAATTAAATCAGCTTATTTTCATGTATTCTACAAAATATATGAGAAAGACAGGAGATTTCCATGAATAAACCCTCAGTTTGAGGTGCTGCAACACATGAGATTAACTAGAAAAATATTCAGCGTAATTTTTAGGGGGATGAAGCTTCATTTTATTATAAATCAGATATAAAGTATATCCTTTCATTAAAATAGAGATCTACAATAGATTTGGAAGCCAAAGAGGCTCTTTATTACACTCCCCTTGGGGATCTCAGCAAATGATGGACAATAGTGAGTAGATATGAGATCTAAGTCATAGTTATGCAGCAGTATTCAAAAATTATATAGTAAATACAGTAGTAATAGATAATATCTAAAGGTTACATGGTTTGGTTTTCCAATCCATGGATCACCATAGTGAAAGGTAGGAATCCTTTCCACTAGAGATCTCTCCTCCAGGAGAACTCCAAACACCTGCAAATCTGCTCTTCAGAAATTATGTAGATTAGGGAGAGAAACTACAATGTTTTCTTCAATATTGAATAGGGCTGATGCCTAGATCTGAAAATGTATCACCAATGATCCAATACACTCTTCCAGGAGGTTAAAATACACACTCACTGAGAAGAGGCACTAGATTTGCCTAGACCTGAATAGATCTAGCTTCCACTTGCTGCAGATCACTTAGAAGATGAAACCATCACTGGATTTATGCTTCCAAAAGGAGATGGAGCTTGGCCATATGCTAGATAGTTGAGAATAAGAACAAAACCCTCCAAGAGCTACTCAATGGAAGGATGGAGAACCCCCAACAGGAGATCCTCACTAGTCTCTTGCCAAACAGCCTAGAGAACTAGAATTTGTCTAAGTAGAAAAATTCTCCAAAATCATAATACCTTCAGCAAAATTTCTATTGAGCCTTCTCCTTCCTTTTATAAGATGAGGATGTGCAAAACCCTAAACCACCTTGAATCACTTAACCCCTTTCACATGAGGTTCTCCTTCTAGAACTGCGTTGTCCCTTTACGAGATACACTGAATCTAACAACAAAGTAGATTTGGTTAAGGTTGACCCAGTCTCACAGCTTAACCCCTTCTACACCTGCAAGTGGATTTTATGTAAATGGCTCATATATAGCTTTGTTTACATTGAGCATTGATTTATTCACTGATCTAAGGAGTTTTACATGTCCTCCATTAGTCATTCATTCATAAACATGAAAAACAAAACAAAGCAAAGAAAAATTGAATATCTCCCCTTAGCTTGGGCTAAGTGGGAATATTACAGTCCTCCCCTCCAAAATGTTGCTTGTCCTCAAGCAACTCACAAGGACTTTTGCAAAATCTCCAATGGAATTGTCTCCTCCCAAGAATATAAGTATACTTTTGGTGAATAACCCAAATAGCTGTCACTATGAAAAAGTGGGAGATACATAGAAAGAATCATGTGTTGTCCATTGGTCTTCTCAAGGCATGGAAGATGTTGAATAGTGGGTGCTTCAACCCTCATGAGAAAATTCAATCTCCATGCTATCACCCAAACAAAGTGAGCCATCCTTGGTAGCTCAAAGAAATAGTCACCAATCCCCACCATATGCAATGTTTTGGGGCTCCATGGCTGGAAATGAGAGATAAGAATGCTCAAATCACATTGTTTGTCCCTCTATTTATGATAAATATGGAGCTGATGATCCTGGGCTGCACTAATATAGTCCTCATGAAGACAAAAGAGACTTGGAACTTCATGATTCCCTTCATGGATTCTAGTGAGCCTCCTTGCCCAATCTTCCATTCATATAGTGACTAGAGGATCTTCACCATGTGTGCTCCAAAAGAAACATGGACTAAGTATCATATGAAATATTGGATGGTGACAATAGTCCCTCCCTTGATACCAGCATTGTCCTTCATCTTGCTGCCTCAAATCATAGTACAATAAGTGGCCATCCAACCACCTTCTGGCTGCAAAAAGCTTCTTCAAAGCTTGGAAATAGTAGAGGATTATAGGTGTTGGCTGAATATGATTCAAGCAATACATGTCTTGCTGCAAATTATCCCAAGTTAGAGACTCCTTCCAATGACATAAGCCCAACATATGGCTCCTTGCATAAGGAAACAAATGATATAATGTAGCAGCCATACATTGTTCTACCCTCCTCTTGAAGCATGAATGAATATGGTAGATTTCATTCCCAAAGGACATACTCACCCAATGTGTCATCCTTCCTCTCATGTTTTCAACAAAGATTAGAGCATGATCATCATTATAATATAAACAAGCTCTCTTATGCCACCCCATGAGAGAGTTACAATTTCTCCCAACCCCAAGTACATACATGATCATGAGATACATTCCAAAAATAAATACATGTACATACATGAGACTCATCTCAATCACAAGCAAATATATGGACATGAAAATTGACATGGGATATCCAAACTCTCGTCTTGTCAACCAAAGAAACCATGCCTTCTTCTTCTTGTGCATCCTCTCATTGAGATACAAGGCATGAGACAAGAAAATATCAAACCTTGGGTAGTACCCATACTCACCCAATAGCAACCAGCATAGGACATCTCCTACTTGCATAAAATTTAGATGTGGTAAGTGGTTTCCCCACAATTTACTTGCTGCCCATAACATATCTTCATGGCTGAAAGTGGAAGATATATTTGGTGCCTTAGGAAAGCACACATCATGCTACAAAATCTCCCTTAGTCCATCAAGGGAGTGGCCATGTTCAGAAATAGTTTTGGCCCAAAGTTGGCCATGAAGTTTATAAGATATGACACTCCTCCTTGCAGTCATGGCCTACATATATAATGTAAAAGAATGCATACAATCAGAAAATATAACATTATTTGCATAAGTATGATCTTCACCAATAGTCCTCCTCCAACAAGTGGAGAGGTGCACAGATCTATCTCTTTCCTCAAGAGGAGAAAGAGAGGGTTGAACTAACTCTTTCATAGAGTTATATTGCTGCTCCATCTTCATGTGATACATACATCTTTAATAATGTTGATCTTGTGCAAGACAAAATTGAAGAATAGGAAGATCAATCTTCTTTGGAAAGATATCTCTCTTCCAAAATTTCCATAGTTTAGCCCATGCACACAAGAGTGTTGGTACCCTCTTGCCTTCTTCAAAATTTTTTTTTGTATGGAGGGATATCATTTTCTGCCCCAAATATATGGAGTGGCCTTTTGACATCCTGCTAATTTCATCATAGATCACTGACTTCTTCTTTATCAGTGCAAATATATGAGTGATAAATAGAAAAACAAATTTCAGGAAATTGTTCAGCTCTCCTTGAAATCTAACAATAGATCTTAGTGTTGTGGTAGCTCCCCTCAAGGCTCCCTCCTTAGAAAAATCTATCATTGATGCACAAAGTTGAGAGAACACTTTATTATTCTTCTCATCAGGGGGTCTCCCTGGTGGAATGCCTCCATGTTCTTCCTCCTCATCAATATTTGAGAACATCTCACTATCAACAAGAGACCTTGGATCTTGGTCTTCTTTTGAAAGAGGAATCTCCATGACTTCTTTTTGAGAAGAAATCTCTTCGTGCAATGGGGATCTTGCCCTTGGTAAGGTATCACACAAGTTTTCATCCCCTCCAAAAAAAATCTGAAGTGGAGTTTTCATAGTAGGTCTTTCCAACTCATGCAAGGGTTTTGCATGCTCGTGCTTTACTAGCTCTTTCATAGACGTTTTAGCTTGCCTTTCATCAAATTTCTTCGCCATTCTCCTAATGAACTTAGCATAAGTGGAAATATTTGCATTATTTAAAGAAAAAGTTTCAAATAACCACCAAGCATAAGCTTTACCTTTAAGATGCAGCGCTGCTAGCTTAAGGGCTTATTCTTCTAAAACTTGATGTAGATCCAGATATGAGTCTAGCTGATCTATCCATTCTTTAGTTGTGCATGTGGAGGATCCATCAAAGTTTGGTAGAAAGAATCTACCTCTTATTCTTCTATTTATTGCTTTTCTCTCCTCCTTGAGCTGGAAAAACTCTTGGAAGCTCAAGTTCTCCTTGATTTCCCAAGATTTGGATTCATACTCCTGAAGATAATCACTCAAAGTCTCCTCCTTTGGTGCGTCTTCCTCCTCCATCTTCCTTGCAGTCTTCTTGAACTCCTTGGAGAGGTTCCATATGGATATAAATTATGATGAGAGCAATCTCATATTCTTCATCATTCTAACATCTTGGGCTTAAACTCACAGGTTGAGCCAAGACTATGCTTTGATACCACTGTAATGTTCCCAATCTGGACTACTCAGCAAAACAGGTCTGAAAAATGCATTTTTTAGGGATGTGTGCTTCAGAAACTAGGACTAGCCCTTGTATCCCTTATATCAGAGTATCTAAGACCTAAATACAATAGGAGGCTCAAAAGAAATCACTCTATGTGGGTTAAACATGTCTCCCACACATAGTTGTCTTCAGAAAGTTGCCCAATGAAGGGCTACAGCAGTATAAAACAAAATAATGGAGTATCAGTGAGCTAATAACTTTGAAATGTATTTAGAAACACCTCAGCATAAATTTCATGTACAACAGCAAGAATAATATTAACTCTACCGACAAAGGATGGGGGAAAAGTAGTGATTTTGGCCCTAAAATGAGTGTATACAGAAATCCGCATAAAAATGAGGAAAATGGCAAGATTTTATTTTAGCTTAGGCTATGAGGGACTCCCATATCAAATTTTAGTCAAAAAAATGATCCTAGCTATATTAAACAGTTCCTCCATTCTCGACTAGGCTTAAAAACCCTGATTTCCCATGACTTAATGTATGCAGAAATTTTTGAAGTTTATGCAGTGTGGATTTCTGAAGATGAAATGTGTAATATGGTCTAAAAATCAGTAAATGAGATTAGGTTCATGGCTTTTGCAAAATATACGAAAAAGACAGGAGATTTCCATGAATAAACCCTCAGTTTGAGGTGCTGCAACACATGAGATTAACTAGAAAACTGTTCAGCGTAATTTTTAGGGGGATGAAGCTTAATTTTATTATAAATAAGATCTAAAACATATCCTTGTATGAAAACAGAGATCTACAACAGATATGGGAGCCAAAAGGGCTCTTTTTTACACTCCCCTTGGGGATCTCAGCAAATGATGGACAACAGTGAGTAGATCTGAGATATAAGTCACAATTATGCAGTAGTATTCAGAATTTTTTTAGTAAATACAGCATTAATAGATCAGATCTGAAGGTTACATGGATTGGTTGGCCAATCCATGGATCACCATAGTGAAAGGTAGGAATCCTTTCCACTAGAGAGCTCTCCTCCAATAGAACTGCAAACACCTGCAACTCTGATCTTCAGAAATTACACAGATCAGGGAGAGAAACTATGTTTTTTGCTTCAGTAATGATTAGGCCTGATGCCTAGATCTGAAAATGTAGCATCAATGATCCAATACTCTCTTCTAGGAGGTTAAAAGACACACTCACTGAGAAGAGGCACTAGATTTTCCTAGATCTGAATAGATCTAGCTTCCACTTGCTACAGCTCACTTAGACAATGAAACCCTCACTGGATTTATGCTGCGAAAGAGATATGGAGCTTTGCCATATGCCAGATAGTGGAGAATAAGAACAAAACCCTCCAAGAGCTACTCAATGGAAGGATGGAGAACCCCCAACAGGAGATCCTCACTAGTCTCTTTCTAAATAGCACAGAGAACTAGAATTTTTCTAAGCAGAAAAATTCTCCAAAATCATAATACATTCAACAAAATTTATCTTGAGCCTTATCCTTCCTTTTATAAGATGAGGATGTGCAAAACCGTAAACCACCTTGAATCACTGAACCCCTTTCACATGAGGTCCTCCTTCTAGAACTGCGCTGTCCCTTTATGAGATACACTAAATCTAGACAGTGCTGTAGATTTGGTCAAGGTTGACCCAGTCTCACAGCTTAACCCCTTTCACACCTGCAAGTGGATTTTAAGTAAATGGCTCAGTTATAGCTTTGTTTACATTGAGCATTGATTTATTCACTGATCTAAGGAGTTTTACATCTCCTCCATTAGTCTTTTATTCATAAACATGTAAAACAAAACAAAGCAAAGAAAAATTGAATATCTCCCCTTAGCTTGGGCTAAGTGGGAATATTAAAAATAGTGCTGCATGTTTATATTACTACATTATTAATGATAGATTTCATCATGATGTAATCACATATGTGAGGTTTTTCTATTCTATTATTAATATAATTGAGCATTAAGATAGCTACTTTTCATGAATATTTGTTTCGTGTCAAAGTTACCGTGTATATTCTCCTCATTTATGATGTTAATGTTTGAAAGTAATTTGATCACATTACATTACGCATATCCCATCTTCAACTATTTTTTTCAATTATTGGTACACCACTGATACACAAGCAACCTATTTCACAACGCTGATGATAAACTTTATATATATATATATATATATATATATATATATATATATATATATCTGTGTGTGTGTGTGTGTGTGGGGCAAAGCCACATCGTAATAATTTTTTTCAAGGGCGGATGATGACAAGAGTTCGTAATAATCGTAATACATTTCAACTTACTTTTTGCATAAGCTATGTAAAATTAATTTTTAAAATAGAAATAAAATTTAAATTTAAATACAAATAATTAATTTAATAAAATTTTTATATTTCAAATATTTTCATTTTCACACATCACTTTAACTTAATGAACTTTCTGTGCACATTACCCTTTCCCGAATCGAGCCGATCGTGATACGATGTACCTTTCTGGGAGTTCAACCAAGTAGACAATTAAGAATATTATATGTGTGAAACTGGGTTGAAAATGCGAACTTGGGGAAATGAATAATTCCTAAAGGTATTACCCTTAACCAAAATCTAATTCCCAGACAAAGAAGCTAAATTTTTCCCAGTGTGTCGCCAAGTGCTGTCACTGCCACAACACCCTCCAAAATTTCACTACATCCAAATTTTGGAGCCTACTTCATGCTCACATCATGTGTCGCCTATGTCATCAAGTGTCGTTTTATATTACTTGATATGTATTAAGTCTTCTTAAGTCTTATCAAGTTTCTTTGAATCAATCAGGACATCTTTACATGTGTTTCATGCTCACAACACCTTTTTTGTTGTAAAGCGAAAATTTCGGGTCACAATCGCACAAACTTCACTATTTATAGTTGGAGAATGTGAAGAAAGTGGTATTATCGTGAATATTCATTGTTTCTTAAGTTTTTCTAAGTTTTCTTGATAATTTAGTATGTGTCTCACATGGTTTTGTGTCTGGATAATTTAGTGTCTGTCTCACATTCTACTTTACTTATAATATTGTGTTTTCTCAAAAAAATTCTATATACTAGTAAAAAATGATGAAATTAATGACTAGGTGACTAAAAATGTTAGTCACCGCAATGATTTCAAGTGAATTACTACTAAATTTGAGCAATTTTAAGTGACCGAACTAAAAATGACTAACTTAAATGACTAATTTAGTCTTGGAATAAAATATATGACTAGATAATAAGTGACTAAACTAAAAGCGACTAACTTAAATTACTAATTTAGTCTAGGGATACAATATATGACTAGATAATAAGTGACTAAAGTAAAAGCGACTAACTTAAACGACTAATTTAGTCTAGGATTAAAATACATGACTAGGCAATAAGTGAAAAAATTAATAATGATTAATGTAAGTGACTATTATAGTCCAAGAATAAAAATATGGTGCCCAAATAACAAGTACAACAAGTATATGAATTAGTCATTTATGTCAATAATTTTTAATTGTGTCACACCATATATGAAGAATTTCACTTTTGGTACTGAAGTGTTACATTTCACTATAGGTGTCTCTGAAAACATTGGCAGTGTTAAAATTTGGAGACAAAGAGGTCTCTGAATTTACAGTGTTAAAATTATGAATACCCTTTTGTCTCTAAAGTTTAACAGTGAAGACGGATTCATCTACAATTAACATAATTGCATGTATCATCTATCAACTTTAAATTAATGCCTTAATTATAATTTTAGTAAAGGTAATATTAATTAGATAGCCAAATTTATATTTATATTTAATATCTGGCCATAAATTTTAATTTTTAAACTTCATTGATTTATGTTAAAAGTGTGAGTTGTTTTAAATCTAAGGTTAAATCTTCACATTTACATTCAATAAATAGATAAATATAACATTTCTTATGTTAAACATGTGATTTCATTTAAATCTAGTATTAAATCGTCATATTTACATTTGATAAATACTAAATAAATAAACCTAAAATATATATTTATAGACCTATTTAGAAAATAGGTATCAAAATTTATTAATTTAAGTATGAAACTTAACTAATTTTTTAATGACGTATGAAACTTTGTTTTTTTGTAAGTCAATGTTATATTCATGTAGGAAAAAAGGATTACATATAGCCAGTTACAAAATAGGTGTTCTCACCTCGACTTGGTTTGTTGACAAAAATTTGCACCAGATGGAAAAAAAAATACAAAAGAGGGTCTAGGCACATTGTCCATAAATGGTTGGGCCAGAGTCACCAAAACACATATAAAACATAAAGAACACCAAATATCATAATAGTCATCCAACGTGACGGATGCAGGGTTGTCTGGGGATGTTCCTAGATGCGGTGGAGGACAAAAGTCACACTCACCACGCCCTTCAAAGTGCGCCAACCAAGTCTCCAACTTTTTTACTTTTTTAGTGAGTTGATTTTGGCCTCGCCAAACCAATATCGGTTGTCTGCTCAACTTAGTGTTCCTAAATTGAGGTCATAAATTGTCAACCAGGGTTAGTAAACTGTTGAAGTGAAGTGCACTATATGTGCCTAGGTATTTGTTTCTCACTACATTGTGTTTAGTGTTTTTATTCTAAGAAGAAAACAACTAAGTTTTGGCAAAGAGAAGTTGTTGGACACACTAAAACAGAGCAAAACCTATTCTAAACTATGTATGGCACTTGAGAACAGAAAATGCAAAAAT